>BOPN01000679.1:57214-59714 GCA_017312705.2 Penaeus japonicus | reverse complement strand
TATCATTTTTTTCGTTTCGTAGTTCTCTCTCTCTATCTCCCTGCCTCTCCCCCTTCATCGTCACCTTCATCTTCCCTTACCTCTCCCTTTCCCCCCTCCCTCTTAAGCTCCCTCTCCCTCCCCCCTTCCACCCCTCCCTCTCTCTCTCTCCCTTCCACTTCCCCTTCCTCCCCCTCCCCCTCCCCCTCCCTCTCCCTCTCTCTCTCCCTCTCCCTCTCCTTCTCCCTCTTCCACCTCCCCTCCCGCTCCCTATCTCCCTTATGTCCCCTCTCTCACGTTGCCCCCCCCCCCCCCCCTCACTCTCTCCCTCTCTCCTTCTCCCACCATGTCACCCTTGCACCCTCTGGTCATAAGACCCACTTTCCCCTTCGGTGTCTTCCCGGGGCATTTCCCCAGCAATGGGTCTCCTCCCCCCCCCCTAGATAATGGAATATGTTCCATGCGGCGGAATGACTCAGGGGCGAGATTGGCTCGCGCGTGCTTTCACCTGACCCAAAACCTTGACGTGGGAACCGTTGCACAACTTGTCTGCTTCGCGTCGCGCAGTCGCTCCTCCTCCGCTCGCCGCTCGCTCTTATCGGGCTGGAGGACCTGTAGGGGGGAGCAGGATGGGAGGGGGGGGGTTGACCTTGCCTGCTTGGGAGGGGGCTAGGCGGAGGGGTATGCTTTATTTTTTTTTACTGATGGTTTTCGTGTCAGTCTCTATCGTATTAGATAGACCCTCTATTTTATCTTCTGTTGTCTTCTCCTTCTCCTCCTCTTCTTCTTCTTCTTCTTCCTCCTCCTCCTCCTCCTCCTCCTCCTCCTCCTTCATCATATCATTCATCATTCACCTCTCCACTATGATCGCGCCTCGCATGGGAGGTGGATGAGAATGGAGAGCGGAAGGAGAGATGGAGGTAGAGGAGGAAGGGAAAAGGGAAGAGAAAGAGAAAAGGAAACGGAAAAGGAAGAGGAAAAGGTAACGGGATGGGGAAGGGGAAGGGGAAGGAGGAGGGTAAAGGAAGGAGGAGAAAATATAGAAAGGAAGGAAAGTGGGGGCGGGGCAGGGCGGGGGTGGGGGTGGGGGTGGGGGTAGGGGGGGGTAAGAGCGACCTTCGTTGCGGAGATTTTAACGCCGCAAAGCCTCGTGTTCCGATTGGTTCCAAGGGGCGTCTGGGTGGAGTTAGCGGTTACGTTGAATGAGGAAGGAAGGAAGGAAAGGAGGAGGCTGGAGGGAGGTTAGCATAGCGGTATTTCATGCTCTTGCATATCACTCGGATATCATCACCACCACCACCACCACCATCATTATCCTTATCATTATCACTATCATTATCACTATCACCACCAATCACCAGTCATTAATTTCAACGCCGATGGATTATCAATGCAAATGTGCATTTTTTTTATTGATACATTATCTATTGATTTTATTGTGGTTGTTGACATCATCGGACAGACTGTTGCGACACGTAATGCGATATCGTTTATTTGTTTGTTCATTATCTTTTTTTAATTATTATTTTGTACGAGGATAGATTAATGGCGCGGCAGTTTTAATCAGATTGTTTTTATCGATAACACCCCCCATTGCCCCCCGCCGCCCTCCGCCCCGTCCCTCTGATAACGACTATCAGCAAAGGAAAAACAAATGAATAATTACTTAAATTAAGCTCAAAGGAGAAAAAAAAGAATAATTACTTGAATGAGTTACTGTTGTTGTTCGTGTCGCTACGTCAAGCAAACGCACCAAGCTGCTCACCAAAGCAAATACAGCAGAGGAGGAATCACCAAGGCAAACACATCGAGCTGCTCACCAAAGCAAATACAACAGAGGAGGAATCACCAAGGCAAACACATCGAGCTGCTCACCAAAGCAAATACAACAGAGGAGGAATCACCAAGGCAAACGCACCAAGCTGCTCACCAAAGCAAATACAACAGAGGATTCACCTAGCAAATACAACAAGAGACTTCCCTAAACAAATACATCGGGTGAATCACCAAGCAAATACACCGGAAGACTCGCCAGGCGAGTCTCCCTCGGAAGACTCACCGCCGCCCAACAAATACACGAAAGAAGTAATGAGATATAAAAAGGGGAGGAAGAGAGTGGCACTTCCGTGTCTTGAGTATAGTGCCGGCAAGGGGGGGTGGAGGGGGGGGGGAGAGAGGAAGGGCAGGGGCAGGGGAGAGGGGTGAGGGGAAGGGCAGGGGCAGGGGAGAGGGGTGAGGGGGTGAGGCAAGGGTGTAATGATGCCGGCCTTGTGGCAGTTTCGAAGTGAGGTGTTCCAGCTTCGTAAGGCCGCTGTGAGGTGTGAGGAATGTGAGACGTTCTTGTGCACTCGCTCGGTCTTTGGGCGGCTCTTGATCGTGCCTTTTTGTTTTCTGCTTTTTTTTTTCTCTTTCTCTATCGCTTTCTTTCTCTCTCTCTCTTTTTCTCTCTCTCTCTTTTTCTCTCTTTCTCTTTCTCTTTTCCTCGGTGGGCATCTGGTTAATTGTTCCGCTTCTTGAATGC
>BOPN01000679.1:47214-49714 GCA_017312705.2 Penaeus japonicus | reverse complement strand
AGGCAGCGTGGAGGGAGGGGAAGCGGGGGAGGGAGAGCAACACGCAGTGACCCTCACTTGAATCTCCCCCTCCTCATCCTCCCCTTCCCTGCCTCCACCCCCACCGACCGATTACCTCTCCCCCTCCTCCCTCTTCCCCCTCCCCCTCCTCCTCCTCCTCGCCGAGATCCCCTTCCCAGCTCACGCGTTGCTTCAGTCACATCCCAGCAGCCGTCGAGAGAGGACCGCGAATACGCGCTCCGAGCTCTGAGCTTTACCATTTTGTTGACGTCTACGCTCCGTCGTATGGTTTACGTGTGCGTGTCATTTGATTATTTATTTTATTTATTTTTCTTAACGGAAGAGATTAATTCTGATCAGTCGATGAGCAAGCGCTCGTTCGTTCAGTGAGATTCGGGCAAGTGGAAAAGGCCTGCAGTTTGGTGATTTGTCCCCGTGGGTGAATGGGAACGCAGTGATTGCTCGCGCCTTTAATTAAAGTGTGTGTGAGTGTGTTGGAAAACAACAAGAACAAAAGTCAGTAGGAAAAACAACATTAACTCGGATTCGTCCTCCACTACAAACAAACAAACAAAACAAGCGCGTCGTGTTCTCCATCAGTCTTCTTCGAAGTAGGAGGACGGAAGCAGGAGGAGGCGTCGCTAGCCGTTGGCGAAGGGATAGTTTGTTTACGTGCATCGCCCTCGAGGATCAACGTCGCAGCTGGTAGGTAAGCCTCGACCTCGGGTTTTTCTTGCAAGTAGGTGGGTCATGACCAGGAGGATGACAGGGGTAGGAGAAAAAAAGTGGTGTGTGTCAAGTGTTCTTTTTATTAAGTTGTGTTTTTGTGCCAAGTTATTTCTCTGGTTAAGTTGTGTCAGGTCGTGTCCTTTTGTCTTGTGCATCGGGTTTTCGGCTTCATGTTTTTTTGTTTTTTTTTTGTGAACGGTGTTTCCCTCTTGTTTGTCTCTCTTTTACGTTTGCTACAGCGTCTTGCGATAGTGTTTACTCGTCTCACCTCATTTTTTAGGGTTTCCCTGGTATGCCGTTCTCCCTCCTCCCTCTTATCCTCGTTTTACTTCAGTTCTGGACACCGACACCTCACTTTCCCCTTTTTGTTCTCGCTTCCTTCAATTCCCTAGGATTTCATGATCTCGTTCGTCCGTCCGTTTGCATCCTTCCTCTCTCTCTCTTTCTCTCAATCTCCTCCTTCCCTCTCTCTCCCTCCCTCTTTCTATCCTTCCTCCTTTCCCTCTTCCTCTCGCTCTCCCTCTCTTTTAATTTTGCACGTCTGCTTTCAACTGAAACTTCTCTTACTTCTCTAATGCCTCACCTGCGGCTCATTTTTTCCTGCCAACTTCTCTTTCTCTCCTCTGCCTCATCTTTGTATCCATTCTCGTCTTCTTTGGCCTCTTTGTCGTCATCTTATTTTCCTCACTTTTTCCTCCTCGCAACAACCATGGAGTATGGACCAGCCTCGCCACTTCCTCCCTCCCCTCCCCTTCAACCCTACTCTCCCTCCCCCTCTCTTCCTCCCTTATCTTCTCTTCTTTCCCCAGTCTCCCTTTTCTCTTCAGTCTCCCTTTCTCCTCCCACCCTCCTTCCTCCTCCCTCTCATCTCCCTAATTCTCCCACTTCTTTATTCCCTTTCTCTACCGTCCTTACCTCTCCCCCTCCCTATCCTCTTCCCGTCCCTAACCTCTCTCTTTGTCTTCTTCTCCGCTTTAAGATTGCGAGGGTCTCGTGTCCGTCCGGTTGGTTGCTGGACAGGATTGCACGTTGCAGTTCGTTGTTGGTGTTCTCTGTCATGGCGGACGCGGAGTCGAGGTTGCCATCAGCTGTCCTTTGTTGGCGTTGTTGTTATTTTTTTTGTTTTGTCGTGTTATTCTTCTTTTTTTCCCCTTCAATAACGTCGGAGTTTATGATTATGTGAGGCTTAGTGTCCTTTTTTGTGTATGTATCAGTACAGCACGTATGTGTATGTATTTTTTTCTTCGTAGGTAATCTGCGGTCTGTGTAAGACTCTGCCTTCGAATGAATGTGTTTACAGACATTGTTCATTCACGCACGCGGATTCGGCTCGTGGTTTTGTAGGGACAGTTCCTGTGGTTGATTAAAAAAAAGAATGAGCGGGGAAGGAATATCCGGGTTTATAACGCATTTAGCAGGTATCCAAGGTCAGGTACAACTACCCTCCCCCCTCCCTTACCTCCCTCCCTCCACCCCCTCCACCCTCTCCAACCCCTCCTACTCATTATCCCCTGCCTTCCCCCCCTCTTAATCCCTACCTACCTACCTTTCTTCGTCAACTATCCCATCCTTTCGATCGCTTCCTCTTCCTCTATTCTTACCTCTTCTTTGTTTCATCCTTTCTTTCTTCTCTCTACTATTCCTTCCTCCCTTCTATATTTCTGTTCCTCCTTCCTCTCTCCATCCATCTCTCCCCTCTCTACTTTCCATCCTTCTCTCCATTCTCGCTTCATCTCTCTCTCTCCCCTTCATCCTTCTCTCCCCATTTCTT
>BOPN01000679.1:20000-30000 GCA_017312705.2 Penaeus japonicus | reverse complement strand
TTCTTTTTTTTTCTTTTTTTTTTTTTGGTACGCATGCACTGCTGCTCTCAGTCGAAGCGTCATGGCGTGAGGGTGTGATTCTGAGAACTGGTTTTCTTGTATTCAGGCAGGTGTAAAACGCGGGAGAATTTTCTTTAAGAATGATATTATGGGAATTTTTATCAAAGGATGTTATAGGATTTTTTTTTTGTTGATGACAAGGTTATGAGATTTTTTTTTTTTTTTTGTCAACAATCATATACTATAATGATTTTTGTCAAAAAATACACTATATGTATTTTTTCTAACTTATAAAATCATCAATACCTTATAAATAAAGATGAAACTATTGTGTTATGTGACATAATGCCATATATTTTACAGTATTTAAACTACTAAAATTGTCAGTGAGTTCTGGGAAATTGTTTTATTTATCAAGTGTCGAGAATTTCCTTTCTAGCTTTGATGAATAAATATGTCCACACACGAACAAAGGATTGCACTTTCCGACGAAAACGTTTTAGGTTTATGGTTCAATTTTGTTATGTTATTTATTGCTAATTTGGGGAGTTTATATCTTAATTAATAATAGCTTTCCAGCTGCCAGTTTTTTTTTTTTCTGTATATGTTTATACAATACACACACACACACATACTCATATGCATACACACACGGGCATATGAATAGATTTGGCTTGTATCTCTCTCTCTCTCTTACTTTCTTTCTCTCTCTCCCTCCCTCCCTCCCTCCCTCCCTCCCTCCCTCCCTCCCTCCCTCCTTCCCCTCCTTCCCCTCCTTCCTTCTATCTCTTCCTTACACATTTGACCACTCCCTCGTCCTTTAAATCCGTCGAAGCATACCCGTGGCACATTTAGACAATTAGTAGTGTCAACACAGTTTCGCCCCGGTCTTATGGCCTATTGGACGACTCTCCGATCATTCAGCCATTCATCCCACTTACTCAACCGTTGTATGTGAATAGAATCCTACCCGAAACGTTTCGTCACCCATTATATAAAGACCTTTCATCATAGTTTCGATGTGTTCCACGTACTATGGACGAGTGGATGTGAGCGACGTGAGTTTCCGAAAGAGCACTGCCCGGCCCCCCCTGGTGTATAGCCTATTCATCATTAGACCTTTTTTTTTTACTCTGGTCGATATTCGCGGGGGCAGTATTAGGTCATAATCCATTAGGTCATCATGCAGACGTCGTTCGTTTGATCCTGGTTGGATCATTGATATTGGCTTGTTGGTTGTAAGGACGCGGTGGTCATCTCGTCCCGTCTTCGCGCCGTGTGCCAGGTGACAAGCGCTCGATATCGCCGCGGAGAGAGATCGAGAATCCGCTGAGCAGTCTAGAAAGTGGCAGTGTCACCTTCGAGCAACAGAAGCAGTGACAATAACAGCAATAATAATGCCAAAAGAATTATTGTAGTCTGGTACCCGCTGTTACATCTCCCCTCTCCCTTTCTTTCCTCTCTCATCTCTCCTCTCTCTTTCCTCTTACCTCTCTCTCCTCTCTACGCTCTCCGCTCTCTTCTCTTTCCTCTCCCTTCTCTCTCATCTCTCCTTTCCCCCCTATCCTCTCTTTCCTCTCCCCTCTCCTCTCTTTCCTCTCCCTACTCTCTCATCTCTCCTCTCTTTCTTCTCCCCTCTCTTTCACCTCTCCTCTCTTTCCTCTCCCCTCTCTCTCCTCTCTCCTCTCTTTCCCCTCTCCCCTCTCTCCTCTCTTTTCTCTCATTCCTCTCCCTTCTTTTTCTATTCATCTCCTCCTCAACAACTCGTCCAGAAAGTACACACTTAAGGGCCCTTTTGCCTGCATAGCTTGGCGTGTTATCAAGTAGTGGCAAAGGATATAGAGTGTATGTGTGAGTGTGCTGAGTGTTCAAGTGTATGTGTCTGTGTGTCTGTCTGTTGACTTGGATGTGCTCTAAGCTGTGTACATGTATCTGTCTCTTCGTCATTTTCGTCCAATATCTAAACAGGAATTCCAGTGAATCATTGCCCTTTGGTTTTTATTTCCGTGTGCGTCCATCCGCGCCTTGACGTACCTGTAAAACGCGTTTGTTTTTTTTCTTCTTCTTCTTGGGTCTCTGATGACGTCATGAAAGGTTTCGTGGTAAATCCCGCTGTGAATTTACCTCCATCCTCTCTCGTCTCCCTCCACGCACGGCGCGGCGTCGAGAAAAATCCCGTCCGTGCCAGAACCCCAACCCCGAAGGAAGAGGAGCGGGGACTTCCCGGAACGCGGCTGAGTGACGTTACCTTCCGCGAGCTGGGACCCTCCTCCTCCTCCTCCTCCCTGCATCTTGCTCCCTACCTCTTACTCCCTGCCTCTTGCTCCCAACCCCGTGTCCTACTCCCTGTCTCTTACCCTGCGCCTCCTCTTTCCTCCCCCCTGTCTTTTACCCTCTGTCTTCTACCCCCTTCCCTCTGTCTCTTCCTCCCTGCCCCTACCCTCAACCCCTTGTCTCCTGCTTCCTGATTCATACATCCTCCCTCCTGCTCCTTTAACGTCTCCCTGCAAGTATTTTTCTCCCTTCTCCGTCCTCCCACCCCTCTTTCTTTCCCCTCCCTCTCTCGGCCATCTCCTTGCCCTCCCCCATGTCTCCCCCCTCCTGCTACTGAGCTCTTAGGATAATCCAGCTGCGTGCTTCAGTGATGTGGTGACTCGTGCATGTTAGTTGTTTTTACATGCTGCATGAGTTGAGGGAGGAGGGGGGTGATGCGAACAGGGTATTTAGGGAGGAAGGGGGAAGGGCGTAGAACCCCCTCCTTACCCCACTCAGACCCCCTTTACTCCCTTCCCTGCGCGCTGCCAGACGTAAGTTTACCCTTGCAACGATTACACGAATCGTCGTTCCGATTGCGTCTTTATCGAAGGAGCAAGATCGAAAGACCAAACGACCAAGCGTGTTGCAAGCGAGCAAGAGATACTGCGTGTCGAAGGGCGTCATTGGCTGGATTTAATCGAGAGCTCGCGGGGCAGGCGATACGTGACGTCAGCGCAGCTCAAAATACTGTTTGGTGTTGTGTTGAAGCATTTGCTCGGCGTGCGAAGGGGGGCGGGGGACGGGGGAAGGGGGGAGAGGACAGAGGGGATAGGGGGTTGTTGGGGGTTGGGGTTGGAGATCAGGGGGAGCCCTGTGTACGTATGTTTGTGGATGTGCGTGTGTTTGCGTTGCATACAAGCGGGGTCAGATGGTGCATGACTTCAGAAGAAGAAGAAGAAAAAAAAATAACATCTCGAGACTGCGCACGACCGTGAGTATGCAACATGCGCTCCTATCAAGAGTTTGACTTCGGTTCCCTTATCAGTATGGCTCTGATAACACTCCTTAAACTCAAGGCTTGTTTTATTCTTACACTTATCTCGTCCCTGGCTGATTGTGTGAGCTGCCTTTGACACCGTAGGGATTGAGCGAGTGGGATAAGGAGTAGTGTTGCGGGTGCAAGAGGGTAGGATAGGCAGATAATGCAAGACGTGGAATTAGATGCTTTGTGGGACAGGCGAAAGTGAGGGGAGATGTTGCTGTATTGTCAACAGCGGCTTTATAGCAATTGTTGTTATGTCATTATTTTTTTTGTTGGTATTTTGCTGTGAACTTTTTTCTTCAAATTCATACTTTTTGTTTTTTCTTCTTATTTTCGACCGTTATCCATCTCTTCCCGTACCTCATTCCTGTTTCTCCTTCATTTCCTCCTCTTTTTCCACCTCCTCCTTCTCCTCCTCCATCTCCTCCTTCTTCTCCTCCTCCTCCTTCTCCATCTCCTCCTTCTTCTCCTCCTCCTCCTTCTCCTCCTTCTTCTCCTCCTCCTCCTTCTCCTCCTTTTTCTCCTCCTCCTCCTTCTCCTCCTTCTTCTCCTCCTCCTCCTTCTCCATCTCCTCCTTCTTCTCCTCCTCCTCCTTCTCCTCCTTCTTCTCCTCCTCCTCCTCCTCCTCCTCCTTCTCCTCCTCCTCCTTCTCCTCCTCCTCCTCCTCCTCCTCCTCCTCCTCCTCCTCCTCCTCCTCCTCCTCCTCCTCCTCCTCCTCCTCCTCCTCCTCCTCCTCCTCCCACCTCCCTTACCCTCTTCTCCCCTCTCTCCCTTCGTTCCTTCCCTCCCTTCCTCTCTCTCGCCACCCCTCCTTCCTCCCTTCCCCCTCTTCTTCCTCCCTTCCCCCTCCTCTCCTCCCTCCCTTCACCCTCCTCTCCCCTTACCTTCCCCCTCCTCTCCCCTTACCTTCCCCCTCCTCTCCTCTCTCCCTTCCCCCTCCTCTCCTCCCTCTCTCCTCTCCTCTCCTCTCCTCTCCTCTCCTCTCCTCTCCTCTCCTCTCCTCTCCCTCTCCCTCTCCCTCTCCTCTCCCTCTCCTCTCCTCTCCTCTCCTCGCCTCTCCTCTCCTCTCCTCTCCTCTCCTCTCCTCTCCTCTCCCCTCCCCTCCCCTCCCCTCCCCTCCCCTCCCTTCCCTCTCCTCTCCCTTCCCTCCATACCCTCCCGTCCCCCTCCTCATTCCTCCCACCTGTTTATGACATACTTTATGGCATACTTTCCACATAGATGGCATACTGTCACGCCTTTCGTCGCTTTTCGTCGCTTTTGGGCGAGTGGCGTCAAGTGTTCCGTGGCCGCTTGGAGATGAGGGGGGGAAGAGGCCGGAAGTAGAGGTGGTTAGGCTTTAATCATAGTCATCGTTATCGATATCATTATCATTATCATTATCATTATCATTATCATTATCATTATCTTTATCATTATCTTTACCATTATCTTTATTTTTATCATTATCTTTATCATTATTATCATTATCATCATTATCACCATTATCATCATTATCATTACCACCAGCACCAGCACCACCACCACCACCATCATCATTTTATTGTTGCTTTCACTTTAGACTTAATTGCTGTTTGATTTGTCTCGGTTTCTGATACTTCTCTTTTTCTCTTTCCAGGTACGGTAGACGGCGGCGGTTCGGCCTTTGTGTTCTGTTGCGATTCGGAGTGTGGGTGAGTTCGTGTCATCATCGTGTGGGTGTGGGGGTGGGGGTGGGTGTGGGTTTGTGTGGGTGTGGATGTGGGGTGTGGGTGTGGCTGTGTGTGTGTGTGTGTTTTCTAAACCTGATGTTTATATTAGAGCGATAAATCGCCCTAGTGACGAAAGGTGATGTCTTCTCTTTTGTAGACTCTTTTGACCTTGTTCGGAATTCTCACGCGCTTGATGACATGACCTCGAGGGAAAAACCATGATCGTCATGAACAAAGATACAAGTACAGTCAGCCACAGTGGGAAGAGAAGGAGGGGGGGGGGTCTTCTGGTCTTCTTGCGCCCGCCCGTGTTTCATTTGAGGGTTATCGCCGTCGTTATCGTTCTGTGGGCGTTCTCGGCTGGCGATTCGCTTTCCTTTTTAGCGTTAGGATTGGTGTGGGGTTGGTTGTTATTTTAGGTTGTTTGGTTGGATTTCGTTGGTTGGTTTGGGTTTGTTTGTCTTTGTTTGTTTGTTTGTTTGTTTTGGTTGGTTGATTGTTTTTTGTTGGTTGATTTGTTTTGGTTTGTTTGTTTGTATGTTTTGGTTGGTTGGGTGGTTATATCGTGATTGACTAATACTTATCAGTGCCTGGTCCTTCATGCCCGATGAGAGGGGCGAGGAATGGGATGGGGGGTGGGGGGTAGAGAGGAAAAAGGTCGAAAGAGAAGAAGGGAGGAGGAAAAAAGGGTTAGAGGGGAAACAGAGGAGGGAAGAAGAAAGATAATTATGAGGGGAGAAGGAGGGGGAGAGGAGCTAAAAAGGGAAGGGGGAACATTGGGGAAAAAAGGAGGGAAAAGGTGGGGAGGAGAGAAAGAGGGGAAGGGGGAAAAGGGGGAAGGAAAAGCGTGGCCAAAGATATTGCTGCAACCCTGGAATTTTCCTCAGTTACATCATCGGCAGTAGCAGCGAGTCAAGCCAGCAACAGCATGAGGCCGCTGGAGCTGGTGACCCTGTTGCGGTTTCATGGGAGGAGGAGGAGGAGGAGGAGGAGGAGGAAGAAGAAGAAGAAGAAGAAGAAGAAGAAGAAGAAGAAGAAGAAGAAGAAGAAGAAGAAGAAGAAGAAGAAGAAGAAGAAGAAGAAGAAGAAGAAGGGAAGGAGATGACGACGACGATGAAGACGACGACCATGAGGAAAGGAAGTAGAAAGAGGAAGAAGGAGAAGAGGAAAGGGAGGAACGAGAGGAGGGAAGAAAAAGAAGGAAAGAAAACAATGAGATGGAAGTCCCGACGCCTGCACTTTGGCTTTGTACTCGACGCCTTGGCACGGAGAGATAAGACATTAAAAAACGAGGGAATCTTATGGGTGTGTGTGTGTGTGTGTGTGTGTGTGTGTGTGTGAGTGAGTGTGAGTGAGTGAGTGAGTGAGTGTGTGAGTGTGTGAGTGTGTGTGTGTGTGAGTGTGTGTGTGAGTGTGTGTGTGAGTGTGTGTGTGAGTGTGTGTGTGTGTGAGTGTGTGTGAGAGTGTGAGTGTGAGTGTGAGTGTGAGTGTGAGTGTGAGTGTGAGTGAGTATGTGACATTAAGGAAAGCGTCGTGTGCATAAAGCTCCCCGTGAGCAAGTTCCCAAGGGTTGGGTCCGAGCGGTAAGACAGTTTGGGCCGCGGAGCTCTGGCACCGTTTCAAGGCAAGCAAGGAGACCAGTTCCGTAGGTAAGTGAGAGGATCCGAGTGTCGGCTCCGCGGGAGTGTGTTGCAGTGCCGTTGCAATTGCAGTGCCACTTGCACAGCCAGAGTCGCGCGCCGTGTGTGACGTTGAACTCCCATTGAACTCTCGTGGCGAAGGGATATTTGCCAGGCAGCCAGAAGCCTTAGAGAGAGACTGGCAGTTTACATTTTTCTTTTCGTATTTTTCTTCAGCCTTTGAGTTCGACCTCCGTGAGAAAGACATCGATTCGCGTGAACTTAGAAGAAGAAAAAAATATAGAGGTGATTATTATTGTTATTAGAAAAGGAATAAAAAAAAGCTTTGTTCCGTCAGAAACAAGTGTGAATATCGTGGATCTCTTTGATCACACGAAGAGAGGCAAGTGCGCGATGTGCTTTTGTTCTTTTTTTTTGCGAGTGGATTGCACAGTGTGACGAAGGGGGCGGGGCGGGTGAGTGGATGGGTGGGTGGAGCCTGTGTTACGTAACCCCGGGATAATATCTGTCGTTCCATAGAGGGAGGGAGAATGAGAGAGGTAGAGCAGGGGAGCGAATAAGCTCGTTAGGCGGGAGGGGGAGTGCATGGCCGCAATGACGCAGTTTGACACACCACTTCGCCTTCGCCGCCGCCGCCGCCGCCTGTCGCTCCCTCAATTCTCGGGTCGTGTCATCGTGAAGGTTAGGTGTGACGCCACCAGCCATACACTTAATTGCCGTTGTCACCGCAAGGTCGCGCCGCTCCCGATACACAGACACGCACACTGACGTATGTCACCCACGCGCGCGTACACAAGAGAAATACACACGGACGCACACAGGCTCGCTTGCTGCCAGGTTCTTGTTGCTGGTCGGACGTGCCTCCATTTTAGCCCGGCTATGTAGGCACTGTGACGCTATGTTGCGGGGGCGCTGGCACCATTTTAACGCCTCAGTATGACACGACCTGTCACCACCGATAAGTAACACTACATTTTTTTCTAAACTATCTACATGATATTTTTTATCAGTATTCTACCACAACGCATTTCCATCATACATTACATTGTGATATTGTCACTGGAACCAAAGTTACCAAATGTTAACCACACACCGCCACGATTGCTTGCAAAGGCCGAGAGTCTCAGACGTTAAGTCCTCCCCACCCCCCGCCCACCCCCACCCCACCGACCGCCACCACCATCGCCACGAAGTGTCATGACCTAATATCGTCCAAACCAAACTTGTCGTGACAGTCAACTTTATTTTTTTAAGAAAATGTTTGTCTTCTCGCCAGCCACACACACACACACACACACACACACACACACACACACACACACACACACACACACACACACACACACACACACACACTCTCTCTCTCTCTCTCTCTCTCTCTCTCTCTCTCTCTCTCTCTCTCTCTCTCTCTCTCTCTCTCTCTCTTCCTCTCTTCCTCTCTTCCTCTCTTCCTCTCTTCCTCTCTTCCTCTCTTCCTCTCTTCCTCCCTCCCTCTCACTCTCACTCTCACTCTCACTCTCACTCTCACTCACGCCCGCACTCTTACTCTTAATCACCCACCTACCTGTCATCATCATAGAACCATATAACAAGGCCGTTTAAACCACCTTTTTGTTATCAAGACGTTCTTCCGCGGCTGCTGTCGAGGGCGTGGACGCGGGTTGTGGGAGCCACGAACGGGGATAGGAATGGGGATATTGCTGCGTGATTGGAGGGGAAGTGAAGAGGTGGGTGTAGTGTGTACAGTGTGAGTGTGAGTATGATTGTGAGTGAGAGTGTATGCTTGTGAGTCTGTGCCTGTGTCTGTGTCAGTGCTAGTGCCAGTGCCACTGTGAGTAAGTGAGTGATTCCTTGTGGTTTCATTTAGCCATCTTCCTTTCTTCCCCTCAGTATTAATCCTATTCCACTTTCAATGTAATTGTTTGTTAAGTAACTCCTCCGGTCATTATATCCACCTTGGCTCGTAGGAGAAATCAGCTGATAGTGACAGCTTCCAGCCACTGGCGATCAGCTGTTGTTCCAGCGGTTAGGCGAGGCAGCTGTTGGTGCCAGTAGCGTAGCGTTAGTTGATCGTTAAACACGGGCGTAATGCACTCGTAATATCCTCTAAATGACAGAAGGACTAAGGATGGAGAGCGAAAGCGAGCCTCGACCCAGCCATAATGAGTCTCGAGCCTTACGTAATGAGCTGATGATTGGACATTTGGAGGAGCGCGCCGATCTAGCCACTAGTCAAGCCATAGAAGCAGCAGCAGAGGGACAGGGGTAGTATTGGTTTACTTTTGGCCCCGCGTCAAGGTTGACTTGCTCTTCAGATTTGTGGTTTTGATTTTTGTGCAGGCCGTCTGTCTGCCTGTCTGTCTGTCTGTCTCAGTCCCTTAATTCTAGCTTCAGGTTTGCCGGAAATGTAAAGAAGGTACAGGTGGGAAAATAGGTGGAGGAGGAAGAGCAGCAAGGAGAGGAGCGAGGAGCGAGGAGCGAAGAGTGGAGTGCAGTGCAATAGAAAGAGGGGAGAGTGAGATGAGATGGTATGGGATGCGTGATCGAGGAAGCATAATGGGGAGGGGAGATGAAGGGGAAGAAGAAGGGTTAGGAAGAGGTACATCAATGCGAGAGAGGGGAAAGAGAAGAGGGGAAGGGAAGGAAAGACATTTCATAAATGAATACACACTTACATGTGCACACACGCGCACACGCACACGTATGCACACACACACACACACACACACACACACACACACACACACACACACACACACACACACACACACACACACACACACACACACTGCGAGCGAGAGCAAGAGCGAGAGCGGGAAAGAGACGCATGACGCAACAGCAGCAGGGGGGGGGGGTGAAGGGTCTACGTCACGCACGTTATTGTTAAGTGGGCATAATAGTGAGCTCGCGGTGTTGCGGGCGGAGGGGGTCGGGGGAGGATGGGATGGGGGGGAGCTCGGAGGGGGCTGAAAGAGGAGTTGCGAGGGGGTTGGGGAGTAAGAGGGGAAGATGAGAGCTGTGAAGGGGGAACGGGATATCAAAGGATGCATAAGGGGAAAGGGGGGCGGGGGGCGGGGGGGAGTCATCTTGAAGGATCTTCCGTGCGTCGTGGAGGGAGACGGAGGGAAAGGGATGGGGGGGGGGGAAGGGGGTGGTGGGGGAGAGGGGTTCAGATGGGTATTAGGGGGTGAATTTGGTGAATGGACGGACGAGTGAGCGTGAGCACAAGCGAGAGGGAGAAAGGGAGAGGAATATGAGGTGAAAGGAAGTTCAAGATGAAGATAAAGAAAAAAATTATGATCTAGATGATGATAATAATAATGATGATAATTATAATGGTGATGATAATAACAATAATAACAATAATATTA
>BOPN01000679.1:5000-12500 GCA_017312705.2 Penaeus japonicus | reverse complement strand
TGTGCCGGGCGGCCGAGGGAAGAGTGGGTGCCTGTTGCTCGCGCTCCGAGTAGCGCTAGTCCCATTGTTAGCGCTGTCGCATCAGCATCGCCACTAAAACTACCGCCGCTTCGGGATCGTTGAGTGGACCATAGTGTGATTACCTCCCCCTCCCGCTCCCCCCTCCCCGTGCTCCTCATCTTGCCCATCTTCAAACCGAGAAGGCGTCGGAGCTCAGCAAGAGAAGCCGGGCATTGGGCCAGCTGGTTCGCCACCACGGCCGCCAGGCATGACTCTTTGGAGAACCGCTAAAGTGGCGACTGGATCGTTCAGCTCCTCTGTGCCTCATGCCGGTTAGTGCCTGTGCCTGACTCCGTGATGCATGGTGGTGCCAACGCGGGGCAGCGTGCCTGGCGTGACGTTGACACGTGGCCCGGGGCTCGCCGTGCACTGAGTGGCGACGGCGTGAAATAGTACAGAATAAGAATAAGAATACGAATAAGAAAACAAATACGAATAAAGTTAGTAGAGAGGGGGACCGGCAACGTCCACCATGTTCCAGCAGTATCTGTACCATCATCCACGCGCTGTCCCTCCCTCGTAAGTACTGGGTGCTTGTATGTGGATGTGTTTGTCTGTCCTTTTTTTGTGTGTGGGGTTATGAACGGATGTGTGTGTTTGTTTGTGCTTGTGTTTGTATGGGTATGTGTGCGTACGAGCGATGTGTGTATGTGTGCGTGTACGCGTATGTGCACGTGTGCGTTTCGTGTAAGTGTGCGTGTACCTGTTCCCTTCAATCTTTATTCTTGTCTTATTTTTCTTCATTAATCTTTTTAGGAGAGAGAAAGACAGAATGCGAAGAGGGAGAGAGGTTAGAGGGATAGGGAGACAGAGAGAGACGACAATGGTTGAATGATTGATTAAGAGAGGGGGGGGGGTGGTGATCTGCCCTCTACGCGTTCCTTCATTATCTGCTGGAATCTGATACGCCGACCACATCGCATATATATTGATGTGGGAGTGATAGGGTGAAGTAAGAAAGGAACTTGTGGCGTAAAGAGGGGAGACGAGGAGGTGGAGGAATATATAGAAGAGGAGGTAGAAGAAGAAGAGTAGGAAGAAGAAGTAGAAGAAGAAGAAGAAGAAGAGGTAGAAGAAGAAGAAGAAGAGATAGAAGAAGAAGAAGAAGAGGTAGAAGAAGAAGAAGAGGAGGAGGTAGAAGAAGAAGTAGAAGAGGAGGAGGTAGAAGAAGAAGAAGAGGAGGAGGAGGTAGAAGAAGAAGAAGAGGAGGAGGAGGAGGTAGAAGAAGAAGAAGAAGAGGAGGAGGTAGAAGAAGAAGAAGAAGAAGAAGAAGAAGAGGAGGAGGAGGTAGAAGAAGAAGAAGAAGAAGAGGAGGTAGAAGAAGAAGAGGAGGAGGTAGAAGAAGAAGAGGAGGAGGAGGTAGAAGAAGAAGAAGAGGAGGAGGAGGTAGAAGAAGAAGAAGAAGAGGAGGATGTAGAAGAAGAAGAAGAAGAAGAGGAGGAGGAGGTAGAAGAAGAAGAAGAGGAGGAGGAGGAGGAAGAAGAAGAAGAGGAGGAGGTAGAAGAAGAAGAGGAGGAGGAGGTAGAAGAAGAAGAAGAGGAGGAGGAGGTAGAAGAAGAAGAAGAAGAGGAGGAGGTAGAAGAAGAAGAAGAAGAGGAGGAGGTAGAAGAAGAAGAAGAAGAGGAGGAGGTAGAAGAAGAAGAAGAAGAAGAAGAAGAAGAAGAGGAGGAGGAGGAAGGGCAAGATGAAGAAGTAGAGGATGAAGAAGAGGAGAAGGAGGAGGAAGAGGAGAAATAGGAGAAGGAAGAAGACGACGAGGAAGAACAAGAGAAAGAGGAGGAGGAAGAGAATGAAGAAGAAGGAGGTAGAAGAGAAGAAGAAGAAGAAGAGGAGGAGGAAGAAGAAGAAGAAGAAGAAGAGGAGGAGGAAGAAGAAGAAGAAGAAGAAGAAGAAGAAGAAGAGGAGGAGGAGGAGGAGGAGGAGGAAGAGGAGGAGGAGGAGGTAGAAGAAGAAGAAGAAGAAGAAGAAGAAGAAGAAGAAGAAGAAGAAGAAGAAGAAGAAGAAGAAGAAGAAGAAGAAGAAGAAGAAGAAGAAGAAGAAGAAGAAGAAGAAGAGGAAGAAGAAGAAGAAGAAGAAGAAGAAGAAGAGGAGGAGGAGGTAGAAGAAGAAGAAGAGGAAGAGGAGGAGGTAGAAGAAGAAGAAGAATAGGAGGAGGTAGAAGAAGAAGAAGAACAGGAAGAAGAAGAGGAGGAAGAAGAAGAGAAAGAGAAGGAGAAAGAAAGAAAGAGTTGAAGAATAAATGATTTAGATCTCATGATAGAAGAGAGAGAGGAGGAGAAAGAGAGAAAGAGAGTGAGCTAGCGAGCGAGCGAGCGAGCCAGCCTGGTAACGTAACCAACGGCGCTTGGCGGAGGAAGGGCATTTCGGAGTTCCCAGTATCCATCGTCGCAGGGCGGGTGACTCACGCCGACTTGCCTAGACCAACGAACTCCCACTACTCAACTTCGGTAACGCCCGCCTCTCTCTCTCTCTCTCTCTCTCTCTCTCTCTCTCTCTCTCTCTCTCTCTCTCTCTCTCTCTCTCTCTCTCTCTCTCTCTCTCTCTCTCTCTCTCTCTTTCTTTCTTTCTTTCTTTCTCTCTCTCTTTCTCTCTTTCTTTCTCTCTCTTCTTTCTCTCTCTCTCTCTCTCTCTCTCCCTCCCTCCCTCCCTCCCTCCCTCCCTCCCTCTCTCTCTCTTTCTCTCTCTTTCTCTTCTCTTTCTCTCTCTCTCTCTCTCTCTCTCTCTCTCTCTCTCTCTCTCTCTCTCTCTCTCTCTCTCTCTCTCTCTCTCTCTCTCTCTCTCTCTCTCTCTCTCTCTCTCTCTCTCTCTCTCTCTGTATATATGTATATATGTATATATGTGTATATGTATATATGTATATATATATATATGGATATATATATATTTATATATATTTATATATGTATATATATTTATATATGTATATATATATGTATATATATATGTATATGTATATATGTATATATATACATATATACATATCTCTCTCTCTCTTTCTCTCTCCCTCTTTCTCTCTTTCTCTCTTTCTCTCTCTCTCTCTCTCTCTCTCTCTCTCTCTCTCTCTCTCTCTCTCTCTCTCTCTCTCTCTCTCTCTCTCTCTCTCTCTCTCTCTCTCTCTCTCTCTCTTTTGGAGGGTGTTGAGGATGAGGAAGGGGAGGGGGTAGGGAGAGAGGTAGGGATGGTAAGGACGAAGAGGAAGAAGGGGAGAAGGGGTGGGGTCGGGTGGGGGAGTGTTGATGTATCCCACTTAGAACGGGTAACGTTGTGGTGTTCTGCTGCAACGGTCCGCTCTGTTGCAGCGTGCTTGGTAGTGCAACTGAGGATGTTTGGGCGGGTGCAGGTAGGTGGGGGATATGGGGATGGGGATAGATATGGTTGGGGGTAGAGAGAGGGACGGGAACGTTTTGTGGGGGTGAGAGTAGGACATATATGTTATATGCTTGAGTGTGTGAGTGTGAGTGTGAGTGTGAGTGTGAGTGTGTGTGTGTGTGTGTGTGTGTGTGTGTGTGTGTGTGTGTGTGTGTGTGTGTGTGTGTGTGTGTGTGTGTGTGTGTGTGTGTGTGTGTGTGTGTGTGTGTGTGTGAGAGAGAGAGAGAGAGAGAGTGAGAGTGGTGAGAGTGAGAGTGAGAGTGAGAGTGAGAGTGAGAGTGAGAGTGAGAGTGTGTGTTTGTTTGTGTTTGTTTGTGTTTAAGTGTTGTGTTTTGTTTTGTTTTGTTTTGTTTTGTTTTGTTTTTATTTTGTTTTGTTTGTGCGTTTTTGTGTATTCGTTAGCGTTTGTGTAACCTTGCTTGTTTGCAGCTGACGATGTTTCGGTAGGATACTTGCGTTGAGGAGGGGGTGGAGGGGGCATGGTAGAGTGTTGGGTCGGTTTCCGGAATGGTCGGTCAGGGATGATGCCAATGATGGAGATGAGGATGTTTTGCCTCCTGCAGATGTAGGTCTTGGCTACGGGTTCTTGTCGTTTTTATTGTCCTTCTCTTTTCTGTTTTTTTTCCTCTCAGATATTTTTGATTACTTTCGTTCTCTCTCTTTCTTTTTCTTTCTTTCTTTCTTTCTTTCTTTCTTTCTTTCTTTCTTTCAACTTCCCATTTAATTTTCCAATTTCCCCCTTCTCCCTTCTCCCTTTCATCTCTCCCCTCCCATTACCCTACCCTCTTCCCCTTTCCATTCCCCTTCCCCTTCCCCTTCCCCTTCCCCTTCCCCTTCCCCTTCCCCTTCCCTTTCCATCTTCCCATCCCTTTCCCTTTCCCTGTACCCCCTACCCTTCCTTCCCCTTCCCCTTCCCCTTCCCCTTCCTCTTCCCTCTCCATCCTCCCCTTTCCTCCCTTCCCCCTCCCCCCTTCCTTTTCCCCCCTCTCCTTTCTCCATTCTCCTCCCCCCCTCCCCTTTCCCCATTCTGCTTCCTCCTTTATCTTTTCTCCTTTCTCCTGTCTTCCCCTTCCCACACGCACACAAGAGTGGGTGTGTGGAGAGGAAGAAGGTAACCTGAGGTCGCACAGGTGCGCGGGTGCGTGCCTTAGTGTCTTACAAGGTTTTCTTTTCCTTACACGTACTCGAGGAAAAAGATACGTGCGTGCGTATACATGTATATGAAAGAGACGGGCAAACAGACAGACAGACAGACAGACAGACAGACAGACAGACAGACAGACAGACAGACAGACAGACATAAATAGAAAGAAAGACTATGAGAACGCTAGTGAGAGATAGTTCCGGAGATTGAAAATGCCTGTAGGGTTGCAAGTACCGCCTCTGACCCCTCAGGATAAACTTCGAACGTATAGGAAACATTAGAACCTGAAGCTTCCAAAGGTCAGCACACCAAAGCTCACTCAGGAAATGGGACTGTTTGGTAGGGGTGGCTGTGTTTGTACTTTTGAAATAGGTCTATTCACGTACACGCACCCACACACGCGCAAACACACAAATAAACGCACTCTCTCTCTCTCTCTCTCTCTCTCTCTCTCTCTCTCTCTCTCTCTCTCTCTCTCTCTCTCTCTCTCTATCTATCTATCTATCTATCTATCTATCTCTCTCTCTCTCTCTCTTTCACTCTTTATCACTCTCTTTCATTCTTTATCTCTCTCTCTATCTATCTGTCTTTCTCTTTCTCTATCTATCTTTTATTCTTTCTCCTATTACCATTACTGTCATTGACATTATTATTACTTTATCTTATCATTATTATTAACTTTATCTCTCTCTCTCTCTCTCTCTATCTATCTATCTATCTATCTATCTATCTATCTATCTATCTAGCAATCTATCTATCTATCTTTCTCTCTCTCTATCCATCTTTCATTCTTTCTCCTATTACCATTACTATCATTAACATTAATATCGCTACTATCATTATTATTATCATCACTAAAATAACTCTTGTTCTCCTTATGATCATCGTTATCATCATTACAATAATCATCAACATAATCCTCATCATCTTTTCTTTCTTTCTTTACTAACTTGTTATATAACTTCCACCCTCAAGTAACAGCGCTCAGGTGAAATTTCAAGAGTCAACGCACTTCATAACATCCGCAAATGTTCAAAATGTTCTGTCTTTCTTTAACATCTTATTTCTTCTATTCCTCTGTTAGTATGTTTTTTGTTTTTTTTATCTGTTTCTAATCTTTGTTCTTTTATTTTTTTTTGTATTATTTATTATTATTTCTATTCTTTGTTCTTTTATTTCTTTTATTCCTCTGTTAGTTTTTTTCAGTTTCTAATCTTTGTTCTTTTATTCTTTTATTTCTTTTATTCCTCTGTTAGTAAGTTTTTTTTATTTTCTTTTGTCTGTTTCTAATCTTTGTTCTTTATCATTTTCCTTTTCTTTTTCTCTTTCTCTTTTTCTTTTTCCTTGAGAAGGATCTCCTACGGGCCTGATATGGATAGGAATTTGCTTTGCATAAGGCCTTATGTCATATAAATGTTTTACTGATATTTCTTGGTGATTGAAAATGCTGTCTGTAGTTAGTTAGACTTTTGTAATGATTTTAACACTTCGTTTATGTATATATAGATAGATAGATAGATAGATACATGCATACATATACACATATACTCGTCTTATATCATAGTAGTCTATTGGCATTTTATATATCTATATCGGTATTTGTTTACATATGCATTCATGTATTCGACAAATATCGTATTTTCCATATCTACTGCATAATGATTTTTTATCTACATAGAATCATATTACTAGGAAATAGTTTTGAGTCGTTGTCTACATCTATATCGTCTATAATTTTCTAAGCTACATATTCCTTTTCTGATTAATTTTACTATATCTAAAACGAAATTTTATTTCCATGCAACTGATTCACCAGAGAAACACATAGAATCACAATAGTTTTTTTTTCTTTTCTTCTTTTTTTTTTTTAGATAGCTGATCGTTGACGAGTATCTATGTTTGACGTCTTCAATATCTTGCTGAATCAGGTTATTGTCTCTATTTTCTCTGACACACTTTTTAAAGAAAGAACTGATATAATTCCGTATCGACGATTGACTGACTGATTCCCTCGTTGGTTCTTGATCAGTTTACACTCTTCTTATGAAACCGGAATGGACCGCACACGTACCCTTGCGGAACGCCAAAAACATCAGTATTATTTCCAGGTTATTTTGATTAACATTTGTTTGCGACTTTCGATATCAAGAAAATCAGAGCAGAAAGTCTTGTGCTTTCTTGAAACGTACAAGAGAAAGGATTTTTTTAAAATTAGTATTGCTGATAATTACAGGGAATGTTGTAAGGTTATTGCTCTGTCTCACTCCTTGCTTTCTCTAATTCTCGCTCTTAGTATCTTTCTCTCTTTCTCTCTCGCCTTCCTACATTCTTATTTCTCTCTCTTTCTCTCTCTCTTTAGCTCTCTCTCTCTCTCTCTCCCTCTTTCTCTCTCTCTCTCTCTCTCTCTAGCTCTCCCTCCCTTTTACCCTCTCCTTTCTCCATTCTTATTTCTCTTTCTCTCTCTATCTATCTATCTATCTTTCTTTCTCTCTATCTACCTTTCTCTCTCTCTCTCTCCCTCTCTCTCTCTCCCTCTCTCCCTCTTACCGTCTCCTTCCTCCATTCTTATTTCTCTCCATATCTCCATCTCTCCCTCTCTCTCTCCATCTATCAATCCACATCCTTAATCTTCTCCATAAACAGTCCTGATCTCTCTCTTCCCCTTCCTTTCCCCAAAGACAGCAACAGCTCCGGATGAGGAAGGAAGAGAGGCTTCGAGGGTGACTCAGGGAACATCGGAAGCAGAACGACTTAAAGAGGTTATGGTAATGTTGCCGGAACTCGAAGCCAGCGGGAGAGAAAATTTCCACCTCGTACTCTCTCTTTCTCTTTCTTTCTATTACTCTATCTATTCTTCTCTCTATCCATAGAGAGAAAATAGAGAGAAAACGATCCACACGATTAACAAAAGATGAGAAAAAAAACAA
>BOPN01000678.1:409761-429335 GCA_017312705.2 Penaeus japonicus | reverse complement strand
GGGGGTGGAGGAGGGGAAGAAGGAGGGAGTGGGGGAGGGGGGAGAAGTAGGTGGTGGGGGAGGGGGAGAAGGAGGGGGTGGGGATTGGAAGAAGGAGGGGGTGGGGGATTAGTGGGGAAGAGAGAGAGGGGGATGGGGAGGAGGATGGGGAGGGGAAAGGAAGCGGGGTTAGTGGGGGAGGAGAAGGAGGGGAAAGTAAGGGCAGGGTGTGTGTACGTGGTGAGAGAGCAAGAGTGAAAGAGATAGATAGATAGATAGAGAGAGAGAAAGAGAGAGAGAGAGATAGAGAGAGAGAGAGAAATAGATAGATAAATAGATAGATAGATAGATAGAGAGAGAGAGAGAGAGAGAAAGAGATAGATAGATAGATAGATAGATAGATAGATAGATAGATAGATAAATAGAGAGAGAGAAAAAAAAAGAGAAAGAGAGAGAGAGAGAAAGGGTGAATGTCTGCAGTTCATTTTCTGATTTCATAGCTGACGCACATTCTCTGAATTACGGCAAAAATCATCGTTTCATCTCGAGTAAGTAGGATTGATGAAGGGCCAAAATTGCTTAAAATTCCTAAAATCTCTATTCTTTCTATTTTCCTTCCCTCTCTTTTTCTCTCTTTCTTTCTCTCTCTCTCCCTCCCTCTCGCTCCCTCCCTCTCTCTCTCTCTCTCATCTCCCCCTCCCCCTCCCCCTCCCCCTCCACCGTTAGCACCTCCTACAACCTGAATCATATTTATTTACTCCATTTACTTTCTCTCTCTCTCTCTCTCTCTCTCTCTCTCTCTCTATCTATCTATCTATCTATCTATCTATCTTCTCTCTCTCTCTCTCTCTCTCTCTCTCTCTCTCTCTCTCTTCTCACCTCCACCCCTACCCTAACTTCACCTCCAACTCCACTCCCTAACCCCCCACTTCACTCACCCCCCCCAGCCTTCCATCCGGGACGTTCACCGGAACCCCAAGTTGTCGCCTCCTTCTGCCGTTTGCTTGTGACTTGCCGGGGAGTAAGGGTCCTCCGGTGTTAGGGCTGGGGAAGGGGGGGGGGGGGGTAGAATAGTGGGTAGGATACGGGTTGGGGCAGGGATAGGGGGAGAGGTGGGGGAAATGTGGGAAAGGGATAGGGGGAGGGGGAGGCTAGGAGGTGAGGTTGGATAGGGATGCTTGGACTAGAGGATGAGATAAGATAAGGGGGGAAGATGGGGTAGGATAGGGGGAGGGGAGGAGGTTGGGTAGGAAATGGGTAGGCAGGTTGGATAAGATGGGGAGAGGATAGGGTAGGATAGGGATGGTAGGGGAAGGTGAAGGTAGCAGGCAAAGCTGATGATAGGATAGGATAGGATTTTGGGGGGCGTGAGGATAAGATAGGGGGGGTGTCAGGGATAGGCTATGGGATGGGGGGAAGGTGGGATTGGATAGAGGTGGAATAGATAGGATTGGTTTATGATGGAGGGAGGGAGTGGGGAAATAGTTGGATAGGAGGAAAGGGGTGGGATAGAAAAGTGGGGGAGGGATTGTAGGGGTTCGGGGAGGAAGAGGAAAAGGGGGAGGGAATGATGTGATTAAGTAATAACTTGACTTTTTTCATTCTTGTTTGACTCATATAATTCTTATTTTCCTTATATGATTCTTATTGTTTATATATCTTTGTAAACATATATACAGTACAGACACAAACACGCACACACACACACAATACTTCTATAAATGTGCTTGTTTGTTAATCATGCAATACTTTTTGGGGAGAAATGTGGTTTCTTGTGACTTCCTGAAATCGCTCTATTTAGAAAAAAAAATAAAAAATCATAGCCAATTTAAATATACATTAACTAGAATAAATACTAGCTGTTAGACGCATTCCAAACCCACTTTATCTAGAAGAAATACTAAATATTTGATCAATCTCAAAATCACTTTATCTTGAAGAAATACCGAGTATTATCAGTATCTTAAAACCCCCCTTAAGACCATCACACTGGGTCATACTTGCATCTTAAAATCACAGCAAACCGGGCTTATCACAAAACCCAATCTGTCGCTATGCCCTTCGCCATCCAAATTCCCTCGTGATTCCTCTCAACATTGCAATACATACCAGAACATTACTCGGCCGGGGTCTTGTGTGTGTGTGTGTGTGTGTGTGTGTGTGTGTGTGTGTGTGTGTGTGTGTGTATAAGTGTCCTATGTGTGGGTGTATATTTATCCCCCGTTTCTCTCAGCGTTTTAATGTGTTCTCTTTCTGTTTGTTATTTCAGGTGATGCCCCTTGCTGGCCCCGTCTCTCAAGCTACCCAGTAAGTAAGCAAGACACAATGAGGATCGCCGGACACGCGTATCGTCAACGTGGACACTTTTCCGTGATCAGCCGGAGACACGAGCGGTGCAAGTGGTACGCCGGATGCGGAGAGAGAGGGGATTCTGTTGGTAGATATAGAGGTAGATGAATTGAACGAGAGAGAAAGTCACGCAGTTGCTGGATTATTTGATCTATTTGGCTGCTCCACCCCCCCCCCCCCTACATACACAAAATAAGGGGGAAGAAATCACATTCGTTGAATTTACCTTAACCCACACAGGAGATAATATCACAAACCTAAATAAAATCAATAAGACTAAATTAATTAAATAATAAAACAAATAGAATCACAATCGTTGAACCACCTGGACCCCCCACCCCCCCTCCTCCATAAAAAAAAATCGAAAAAAAATAAATCTAATAAACAGATAAACAAAGCAACTAAAATCAACGAAGCAAACGAGGGGACAAAATCACACTCGTCGGCATAGTAACTCGACGGAGCCTCGCAGCCGACTCTCCTTCCGCTGAAGCACCGAACTCCGGCCATCGCAAAGTTTCCGATTGGGGAGGCCTTGCTGCTCCGCGGGTGCTGCCTCCGTGGCGGTAAAGGGGGCCCCCGGCTGAAGGCACGGCTGGGACGCGGTTAATACCTCATGCTCTAACCTCGCTTGACCTAACGCCTCTCTGCACAAACAGCCTCTGCTACTCCCCTCCCCCCTTCCCCCTCCCTCCCCCCTCCCTCCTCCTTCTCCTCTATCCCCTCCTGCTCTCCTCTTCCCCCTCCTCTCCCCTCCTCCTCCTCCTATATAGCCTTCTAATGCCGTTCCGGAATCATGTGTCCCCGTGGCTTAAAATCCATCGTCGGGAAAGCCCTACGTGTTGTCCTAAGCCGCGATCGGACTTGGCTTCCAATGCGGCGGAGGACGGAATGGGACCACGCTATCCCCCCCCCTTCCCTCCCCTACCCTCCCCGCTCCTGCCCCCCCCCCCTCCCCCTTACATGGCCCTCTCACATGGCCCATCCACCCCTCCTTCTCCTACACTTATCCTATCCGATCCTTCCCCCCCTCGTCTCCCTCCCATCCATGTGCCCTATCCAATCTCTCCTAACCAGTGACTTGCCCTGTCACGTGCCCTATCCTCTTCCTCCTCCCGCTTAATTATCCTATCCCCCGTCCCCATCTCCTTACATACCCTATCCCCCCTCCCCCTCCTTCTGCTTGCCCAATCACCCCCACCCCCGCCCGTACTCCCCCCCGACATCTACCAATCCCCTTCCCATACTAACCTCCCCCCCCAGTACAATCCAAAGCCCCCCCCACCCCCCGATATAGTCTGGTTTGCACACAGTCAATGGTTGCCGGGATAGCCAACCAGGTCTCCAAGGCTCGGGAATGAGAGTTTGTTTAAGTGGAAGTTGTCAAATTTAACTTACAAGAACTGCCAGCAGAGCAATAATTGTCTAGTTAGAGAGGGCGTTCTAGCACCTATAGCATTCATGATAGTTTGTTAGAAGGAGGGGGAAGGCTATTGGAAGGGGTGGGGGGGTGGAGGAATGGGGGAGGGAGGCAGAGGAAGGGGATGGAAGGGGGTGGATGGGTGGTAGAGGAAGGGGAGATGAGTGTAGAGGTAAGGAGGGGGGGAGGGAGGAGGTCTTTGATGTTTATTTAAGTTAAAATCCCCGTTGAATAGCAGTGAGAGTCCTTTTACAATATATTTGCTTGCTCTTTAATGCAACTTTAATGTTCACGTTTCCTCTGGAAAGGTCAACATTTTTTTTTTCAAGGATTTACTGCGATTGGTATGTGTGTGTGTTTACCTATACTAGAGCGAATATTGCAACATATCCCTGAGCTTACACTCTCCGACTTAATGGATGGGTGTTTGTTTTTTTCTCTCTCTTTTCTCTCTCTTTTTGTTTTTTGACTTTCTTTTCCTTTTTGTATACTTCTTTTTTCTACTTTATTTGTACTCGTTTTTTTCCTCTTTTTTTTTCTTTTTTTCTTTTTTGCTTTGTCTTTGTTTTGTTTTTGACTTCCTTTTACACCTTTTTTTTAGGCGTATTTTCCTTTTGTCTTTTTTTCTCTTTTTTTTCTAAAGGTTGGGTGGTGACTGTGAATCTCCTGTTGTTTTCCTCTCGTGTTAGTTTTCCCCCATCGGGAGTAGAGCGAGAGCAAGATGTATGATGTCCCTCCTCTTTCTCTCTCTCTCTTTTTCTCCGATCCTACCCTCTCTCTCTCTCTCTTTCGTCTTCCTTTATTTCAATCAATTGGCCCAAACTTCACTAACCAGATTATCCCGCTATCAAAAGGAATTCGGCTTGATAAGTCAGGATTTCCGATCCCTTGATAAGAGTTTCCGATCCTTTCGACATAGAGCATCGGCAGTTGTCACTCTCTTGTCACAGAATAAATGACTAAATCGGATCCCTTTAATATTCACCGTTTATTGATTCGTTGCTAATTATGCTGATTAGGCGAACTTAATACATCTCTATAACTGCCATTGAAAAGGGCGGAATCATGAATATGCATTGTCGGCCAGATCATAAAATCCCAACTGCAATAATGATTACAACCATAAATTAACTTAGTCGCTTCCGAGCTTACCCGCAAGCTATCCAAATGAAAGCCAATTAAAGCGGCTGCCATAATATTTTTTTCTTTCCGGCCCGGGTAATTAGAGAGCTTTATGAGTGTACTAATTGATTACGATCACTCCTTGCGTGCTGCGATGAGTGCTTGAGTGCGTTCCCAAGGATGCTCGGTCTCAGGATTGCAAGGAGGTCTTCGCCGATTGCATCATGGTTGCGCGAACGACTTGCGTCTTCACTCATCTCCTTCTCCCCCCCCTCCCCCTCCCCCTTTCCCCCAACTCGTTCTCCCACCCTCCCCCTTCCCTCAATTCGTTCTCTTCGTTCTCTCCCTCCCCCTTCCCCCCTCCTCTCATCTCGTTCTCCCCCCTCCCCCTTCCCCCTTCCCCCAACTCATTCTCCCACCCTCTCCCTTCCCTCAATTCGTTCTCTCCCTCCCACCCTCCCTTTCCCTCCCTCCACCGCCCCCTTCTTCATTTAAACCTCCCCCTCCTCCTTCTGGTCCACGTCCTTTCTCTACTCACCTGCCCTCTCCTCCTCCTCTTCTACAACCCCCCCCTACCCCTACCTCTTCCCTACCCACCATCCTCACCCCCTTCCCTACCCTTAACCCCATCCCCCTTCCCTCCCACATACCCCCTCCCCCCTTCTCCCACCCCTACCCCCCACCACCTACATCCCTCCCCTAACCCCCTGCCCCCACCTACTTCCTACCCCCCCCATACCTCATACCCCCCCTTCATTTTTTTTTTTTTTTTTCCTTTCGAGTGTGAGGCGCGCATTAAATACGACGGTATTGGATACGCGAACGGATGAGCGAAAACTATAAAATTTATCAGAAGCAGAGGCAAGTTGTGTACTTTAGTAATGAAAAAAGTTGTGAGAAGAGGGGGCTGTCGCTACCCACTCGCGGTCTTCTTTATAAGGTTCTATATTTTCATTTGCCGACTCTTAGAGGGGGGAGGGGGGAGGGGAGGGAGAGGAGAAGGGGGAGGAGGGAGGGGGGGAGGGAGGAGAGGGGGAGGATGAGGAGAAGGAGGAGGGGAGGAAGAGAGGAAGGGTGGTGGTAAGGAGGGAAGGGGGAGGAGAGGGGAGAGAGGAAAGAGGTGGTGGTAAGGAGAAGGAGGAAGGAGGTGTGGTAGTGAGAGGGGAAGGAAGGAGGGGAAGGGAGGTGGCGATGGAGGTGAGGGAGGTGGGGTGAGGGGGTGGTGGTGAGGAGGGGGAAGGGGAGGGAAGGGGTGGGGAAGAAGAGGTGGTGGGGGAGGTAGGGATGAGGGGGTCATTGGAAATGGAGGAAGGAGGAGGAGGAAGTGGGGTTGTGGGAGGAAGAGGGAGGGAAGTGGGGTGTGGGAGGAACAGGAGGAAGTGGGGTGTGGGAGGAAGAGGAGGAAGTGGGGGTGTGGGAGGAAGAGGAGAACATGGGGGAGAAATGTGGAGGATGTAGGAGGAGGAGGCTGAAGAGATGAAGATGGAAGTGGCGAGGAAATGGAGGAGAAGAGGAGGTGAAGAGGAGGAGAGGCACTAGAAGAGGAGGAGGAAAGGGAGGGGATTGAAGAGGAGAAGGAAGAGTTGCGGAAAAGGAGAAGGAGGAAGAAGAGGAAAATAAGGAGGAAAAAGAAAAAGGAGAAGAAAATGATGATGAGGAGGAAGAAGAGGACGAGGAAGGAGAAGAGGAGGAAATGGGGAAAGAGGGAAGGGAGGGGAGGGGAGGGGGGGGGTAATCCAGAGGGTATTTAGGATGTTCATTTTCTATTCCTCTTTCCCTCTTTGCTCCCTTTATCTCTCTCTCTCTCTCTCTCTCTCTCTCTCTCTCTCTCTCTCTCTCTCTCTCTCTCTCTCTCTCTCTCTCTTTATCGGCGGTCTTTGTACGGGCTATGTATTTTTTTTTCCTCTTTGTATCTCTCTTGCTTCGAACCACTTCTGGTGTTCATTAAAGAGGGGATATAAATGGGGAGGAGTTGTGTGTAGTTTGTAATGATATGGAAGTTTCTCCCTCTCTCTCTCTCTCTCTCTCTCTCTCTCTCTCTCTCTCTCTCTCTCTCTCTCTCTCTCTCTCTCTCTCTCGCTCTCTCTCCTATAATAAACTGTTACTGACTCTCTATCTCTCTCTCTCTCTCTCTCTCTCTCTCTCTCTCTCTCTCTCTCTCTCTCTCTCTCTCTCTCTCTCTCTCTCTTCTCTCTCTCTCTCTCTCTCTCTCTCTCTCTCTCTCTCTCTCTCTCTCTCTCTCTCTCTCTCTCTCTCTCTCTCTCTCTCTCTCTCTCTCGTACTCTTTCTTCATCTTTTTTCGTCCGTGGACCGTTTCCTAACTAGTATAGTTTATCGCTCTTGGGAGAGAGAGGAAGCTACGGCAGTGGTTTTCTTTTTTCCTTTTTCCCTTTTGGTTGTGCTTCCGTCGGGATAAACGCACAAACACACACGTACGCATGAACGCACTCTCTCTCTCTCTCTCTCTCTCTCTCTCTCTCTCTCACACACACACAAATACACACACACACACACAAACACACACACATACACGTACACATGAACGCACTCACACTCTCATACATACACACACACACACACACACACACACACACACACACACATACATCATATATACAAACCAATCAAGTATAAAAAAATATATATAAACACGAAAACAAATACACACACACACAAAAAAAAAAAAATTATCTTCACAAGAACATTAATTTCCCCCATCCTTCCATCTCTTTTCTCCTTCTTGAAAATTCTATTCTTCTAAGTCACTCTACCAACAGAATCAAAACGGCACGCCATTGTGTCTCTGTTTAGATCTCCTCTCAATCAATTTTATAGGCTCTCCTAAGCTTTTTATTCGTTGCTTGATACAGTTCTTCGGTAGAGGTTTATTGTCATGAAGGTAGAACAATAAATGGATCGTTAAGACATCTTTATCAGGTTTTATGGATCCTATGCTGTTTTTGTTACAGTGTTATGGTGTCTTGGAATGGCGTGAGAATGACAGAGATCGTGTATGTGACTGGGAGAGGGTCTGGTGACTGTGATTGATTGATAGATTGTTTTTGAATACTTGTGTTTGCTTTGCGTTGTGTAATCTCTTTTTTTTCTCTATGTTTTTTCCTTTCTTTCTCTCAGTTCTCTTTCTTTTTCTCTTTCTTGATTTACTTCTCTCTCTCTCTCTCTCTCTCTCTCTCTCTCTCTCTCTCTCTCTCTCTCTCTCTCTCTCTCTCTTTCTCTCTCTCTCTCTCTCTCTCTCTCTCTCTCTCTCTCTCTCTCTCTCTCTCTCTCTCTCTCTCTCTCTCTCTCTCTCTCTCTCTCTCTCTCTCTGTATGAATGTCTATATGTACACGTACGAGCCGGTATGTCAGCATGGGTATTTGTATGCATTTACGTATATGTACATATATACTTAAGCATACTAACATACCTGTAAATACAAAAGCAAAAATCAGTTATACTGTCAATATATTATTTGAACTGTTGCACTAGAGTATAATTACATATATAAAAAACACTTTACAGCAACCGTTAACTCACCGTTAAGAGCTGATTTTTCTTCCATTTCCCAAATGGGAAAAATGTTTACACATACTACCTCAGGAAGGCAGGAAGAAGGAGAAGGAGAGGGGGGCAGGGGATAGGGGAAGACGGGGGGGGGGGGGGTTAGAGAAAGGGAATTGCACACATATACATCACAGGTTTAAGACACACTCAAGACGCAGCCATTCGAGGTTCAAGACAAACGTCTACACTTCGTTTACTGTGTCTGTCTCACGCGCCGCCTTGTACACAGTGGCTTGTACTGGTGTCGGGGCTGTACACACGCCCTCTGATTGTACACACGCCGACACCTGTGATGTGGTACCTGGGGAATGGAGGGGGGTGGAGGTAAGAGGGGGAGAGAAAGAGAGAGGGGGGCGGGGAGGAGATAGATAGAGGGGATAAGAGGAGGGGAGAGGGGGAGATACAGATTGACACAGGGAGAGGAAAAGGGCGGTGTTGAAAGAGAGAGGCAGATAGATAGATAGAGAGAGAGAGAGAGGGAGAGAGAGGGAGGGAGAGAGAGAGAGAGAGAGAGAGAGAGAGAGAGAGAGAGAGAGAGAGAGAGAGAGAGAGAGAGAGAGAGAATAAGAGGGAGAGGAAGAGAGAAAAAAAAGGGGGAGAAGAGAGGGAGGGAGAGAGAGAGAGAGAGAGGGAGGGAGAGAGAGAGAGAGAGAGAGAGAGAGAGAGAGAGAGAGAGAGAGAGAGAGAGAGAAAGAGAGAGAGAGAGAGAGAGAATTATATACTTTGTTTAGTCTGGGATAAAAATACTTCATATTATATATTTTAATGCTCTCGCTATTTTATCATCATCGTCTATTATTTATAGTCCTTGATTTACTACTTTTAATCATCTTTATTAACTTTTCGTCACTATATTCACTCATTTATTCCTCATTTTACTCTTTTCTATTCATTTATAACAAAAGATCAAAATATAGTATTAAAAAATAAAATATACACATTTTCTCCAAAATTATTTACTCTTTTTTTCTTTTCTAACCATTATCGTCTTCAGTGACATATATTTATATTTAAATATATACACCCCCCACCCCATCCACACATAATGCCTCTCTTTCCTTATTCGTTGTTTCTCCTTATCGTCTATTCTCCCACTTTTCCCCTCCTCTGTCGCTCTCTCTGTTTCTCTCTCTCGCTCTCTCTCTCTCTCTCTCTCTCTCTCTCTCTCTCTTTGTTTCTTTTTTCCCCCTCTTTCTCACCCGTTTTTATCACCTCCTCCTATTTGAATGTTCCCATTACTTTTCATTGTCTTCCGCGCTTTTAAGTTTTCGTGTTTACTTTTAATTTACAATAACTCTTAGTCACGTCTGACACTTTGATTTTTTCTTCTTCTTTTTTTGAATGGGGTGGATTTTTTTTTTTGGGGGGGAGGGGTTAGGGGGGGTTGGTATATACTTCGTTCTCTTCATATTCTCTTTTATTATGTTATTGGATTCGGTGGCCTTCGTTTGGATTTTGTTATTGTGTGTTTCTTTTGTGTTGTCTATATTTTTCTCTTTCTCTTCCCTTTTCTCTATTTTTTTCTTTCTTTCTCTCTCTTTCTCTCTTTCTTTCTTTTTTATTTTTCTTTCTTTCTTTTCTTTTCTCTCTCTCTCTCTCTCTCTCTCTCTTTCTCTCTCTCTCTCTCTCTCTTTCAAATTCCTTCTCTCTAACCTCCAACACTTTCCCTTCTCGTCTCCTCTCTTCCTCTCCCCTCCCTTCTCTCATTTCCCTCTTTATAAACCTCATCATCTCTCTCTCTCACTCCATTCTCTTATCCTCCTCCTCCATCTCCCCTCTTTACCCCCCCCCCCTCTCTCCCATCCTCTCCTCCTCCTTTCGTCTCCTATCACCGACGTCACTAAGGGATAGAAGCCAAAAGGCGAAAGATCGACTTTATTCTGACTGACATTTCTCCCCTTTGGTTGAGGAGAGGGTGTTCACTGGAGAGCTGCTTATGGTTTGCTGTTTATCCCTTTCGTTTTCTGTTTCTGCTTCTTCCCTTTTTGCTCTTTTTGTTTGTGGTTTTTGTTTGTTTGTGGTTTTGTTTGATTGTTTGATTGTTAGATTGTTTCTGTCTCTGTCTAACTATCTGTGGCTTTGTCTCCGACTCTCTTTCTCTCTATGTACATTTCTCCCTCTTTCTTTCTCTCTTTCTCTTTTACTCTCTTCTTCTTCTTCTTCTTCTTCTTCTTCTTCTCTCTCTCTCTCTCTCTCTCTCTCTCTCTCTCTCCCTCTCTCTCTCTCTCTCTCTCTCTCTCTCTCTCTCTCTCTCTCTCTCTTTCTCTCTCTTTCCCTCCCTCTCTCTCTCTCTCTCTCTTTCCACCCATCTCGCTCTCTCTCAATCCCGGTCTCCTCTCTCTCTCTCTCTCCCTCTTTTTTTCACCCTCACCTTATCTACCCTCGCTCTCTCTCTCGTCCCTGCCCCCCCTCTCTCTCTCCAGCCATCTCGCTCTCTCTCAACCCCCTGTCCCCCTCTCTCTCTCTCTCTCTCAACCCCTGTCCTCTCTCTCTCTCTCTCTCCACCCATCTCGCTCTCTCTCACACCAACAGGAAACTTTGCGACACCGTTTGTTCGTGGTGGTCTTTTTCGTATTCCACGATCGAGTGACTGCGTGTATCAAACCACCCTATTACACTGTTTCCTTGTCCATTGTGTGTTGGCTGGAAGGGAAGAAGGAGGGACAGGAATATTATGGGGGAATGTTATGGGAATACATTATGTGCTGATGTCAAAAGGTGTTGGGTGTCGGGAGTATGTATGAGAACGGCTGCATGTATGTGATGTGGCGGGTGTGTGTGTGTCTGTGGGGATGCCGCGGTGATGGGGTTGTGTGATAGGGAGTGTGATGGATGGATGTGTGTCTGTTGATTTTTTTTTTTTTTTTTTTGGGGGGAGGGGGGGTATTTTTATTGTGTCAGGTGGTTGGATGTATTGTAACTAATATATATATATATGTATATGTATATATATATATATATATATCTATATATATATATATATATATATATATATATATATATATATATATATATATATATATATATATCACACACACACACACACACACACATATATATATGTATATATATATATATATATATATATATATATATATATATATATATATATATATATATATATGTATATATTAACATATATATATATATATATATATATATATATATATATATATATATATATATATATATACATATATATATATTAATATATATATATATATATATATATATATATATATATATATGTACATATATATATATATATATATATATATATATATATATATATATATATATATACATACATACATATATACATGTATATATACAAACATACACATCCATGCTTACAAGTGTGTAGTACTCGGCATTAGCGAATACTGATAGGAGATCTCGGTATTGGACAAGGGTCCGTTGAAAAAAACGAGACCAGTTTAGAAAGCGAGCGAGATTTTGCAGCAAAACAAGTTGAAAAGTTTAACTATAACTAAACCCCCAACCTGTTAAACGCCATCCCATGTGGGCGCCCTGTACGTGGGTGTACGCATGCTCTGTACGCACCGATACATTTTATACGCATGGAGGCAAAATGCGAGTGTACGCATACGCTCAATATATATGCAAATGTAAACAGTATTTCTTAAATTACAGTATAACACTCGCTTGATGATTACGTGTATGTGTATGTTTGTGTATGAGTGTTTGTTCTGTTAGAATTATAGAGAGATAGACATACTTTGGGATTAAGAGATAGATAAGCGAATAGAGAATAGAAAAAATAATAAGCATGTTAATACTTACAATTCAAATGGATAAATAGGAAACTCCTTCTATTAATATTAACTGCCAAATGCTAATAAAAATCAGGAATGGACACATATATCTTTACAAGGGACATCAACTCCTACTCTTATCTCTCACCCCCTCCTTCTCCCCTCTCATTCCCCTCCCTCCTCCCTCCCTTCATGCTCCTCTTCCCCTACTTTTCCGTCTCGCTATCCCGCCAGTTTCCACTCCTCGTCCCCATATTCTTCTTTCCCCCCTCTCCTCCCTCCTCCCCTCTCTCGCCCCCCCCCTTCCCCTCCCCTCCCACTTTCCCTTCTCCTTCTCTCCTTCCTTCCCCTCCCTCCTCCTCCCACTTCCCCTTCTTCTTCCCTCCTTCCTTCCCCCTACCCCTCCCACCTCCCCTTATTATTCCCTCCTTCCTCCCCCTATTCCCCATCTCTTCCCACCTTCTCTGTCTCTCTCTCTCTCTCCCTTTCTTCCCCCCTTCCGCTCCTCAGCCCACCAAATATGGCCATAAACCAAGTTCAGATTAACCCTCGCCTCCCCCCCTCCCCCTACCCCGCCTCATGACAATCAACAGCCCCGTAAGACGAACTGGAAGCGACCAATGATGGACGATAAAGAAGGCACATCTCAAGACTTTAAGTTCTTCCTCCTCCTCCTCCTCTTTTTCCTCCTCCTCCCCCCCTTCTCCCCCTTCCTCCCTCCCTTTCCCCCCCATCCACTTCTCCTCCTCCTTTTCCTTTTCACACACACCTTCCTCCCCCCCCTTCTCCCCCTCCTCCCTTCCTGTCCCCCCATCCACTTCTCCTCTTTCCCTCTTCCTTTCACCCCCTCCCCTCCTCCCCCCTCTCCTCCATCTTTGATCCTACTCCCCTTTCTTTGTCTCCTTCTCTTCCTCTTCTTCCTTCTTTACTCATCCTCTTCTATTTCTCTTTTTTCTCTTTCATCTTCTCCTCCTCTTCATTTGTTTTTCTTCATATTCTTTTCCTTCTCCCTCTCCTTCTCCTCCTTCTTAGCTCCTCCTTCCTCTTAGATCTTACTTCCTTCTCCTCCTCCTTCCTCACTTCTTCTCCTCCAACAACTTGTCCCCTCCCCCCTCTCTTCTACCTCCACCTTCTTCTCCTCCACCTCTCTCTTCCACCTCCTCCTTCGTCTCCCCCCCCCCTCTCTCTCTCTCTCTCCCCCCCTCCTCCTCCTCCTCCTCCTCCCCTTATTTTTCTTCTCCCACCTCTTCCTCTTCTTCTCCCTCTCGCTTCTTCCATCCTTCTCCACTTCCCTCCCTTTTCCCCTCCTCTTCTTCTTCACCACCTCCCTCCTCCTCCTCCTCCTCCCCCTCCTCCTCCTCTTCCCTCCTCTTCCATATTCTCTCCTATTCCTTCCTCTTCCACATTCTCTCCTCCGTTTGCATCGCCTCCTCCTCCTCCTCCTCCTCCTCTACTTCCCTCCTCCTCCTCCCTCCTCCTCCTTCTCCTCCTTCTCCTCTTCCCTCCTCCTCCATATTCTCTCCTCCGTGTGCATCGCCTCGCCTCATCCGGATATGAATAAATCAGGACCGGCGGTTTAATCTGCTCCTTCTTTCTATTGAGTCGAAGGATATCGTTATCGTGATTCCATCTCCACCCACTCCTTTCATCTCCCCCCCTCCCCCCGCCCCCCGCCCTGTCCTTCCTTCGCTTCGCCTCCATCTTTCGCCTCTTCTTTTTTGCCTCCTTTCCTTTTCGTTTTTGTTTTGTCTCTCTCATTTCCTTCCTTCTTCCCTTCCTGTTGTTCCTTTTTCTTCCTTTTTTTGATTTTCTTCTCCTCTCTTATCTCTCCTCGCTTTTTCTCTCCATCTATCTTTCTCCCTTCTTTTATCTTTTTTTCCCCTTCTTCTCTTCTTTTTCCCTTCCTTCACACTCCTTCCTCCCCCCTACCTTCTTTCCTTCCTTTGTCCCTTCCCTTCTCCTCTCCTCTCCTTCCCATCCCTTATCCTAGCCTTCCTTCTCCCTCCCTTTTCAAGGAGGTGAGATGGGGATATGGAAAAGAGGAGGAGAGTGAGGGAGTGAGGGAAGGAAAAGAGGGGAGAGGGAGAGGAGATAAAAGTTTGGAAGGGGGGAAGTAGAAAGGAAAAGGGGGAAAGGGAAGGGAAATAGAGAAGGGGAAGGGAAAGAGGGGAGGGAAAGGGAAAGAGGGGAGGGGAAGGGAAAGAGGGGAGGGGAGGGGGAAAAGGGGAAGAGGAATGCGGGAGGGGAAGGGGAAGGGGGGAAGGGAGAGGAGGGGAGGGAAAGGAGAAAGGAGGGGGGGTAGGGGGAGAGAGGAGGCAAAAGTCGATGCTATAGACGTTCGGTTGAATCAGACCCTCGTTGCACATAAGCTCCTCTGGCATTAAGTTGTTCCGTCCCTGCCCCCGTGTCATTCCCCCCACCCCCACCCCCCATCCTATTTTTTGCCCTTTTCCCCCAGCTTTTCCCTATCCCGTTCACCTCTCTATCCTTGCTCCCCCCCCCCTCCTTACCCCTCCTCCTCTACTCTCCCTCTACTTACTCCCTCACCCTCCCTTCCCTCCTTCCCTCCCTCCCTATCTTTCTTTCTTTCTCCTCGTCCACCTCGTCTTACCTCCCTCTTTCTTTCCCTTCCTTCCTTCCTCATACCCTCCCTCCCTCCTTCTTTCCTTTCCTTCCTACCTTATGCCCTCCCTCCCTCCCTCCCTCCCCCTCTTCCTCCCTCCCTCCCTCCCTCCCCTCTTTCCCCCTCCTTTTCCTACCTCGTCCCTCCTCCCTCATCCACCCACCCTACCACCCTCCACACTTCCCCTTAGCCCTACCCTCCTACCCTCCCTACTTCCCTCCTTCCTAATCCCTCCTCATCCACCCCCTCCTCTAACCTCCCTCTCTCCCTCCCTTCACCCCCGGCCCTCCCCTCCTCTCTCCCCTTCTCACCCTCTTTCCCAACCTCCTCCCTCCTTCCCCCACCCCCACCCCAGCCTTCCCCTCCCATCCTTTCTCCCTCCCACCCTCTTTCCCAACCTCCCTCCCTCCTTCACCCCACCCCCACCCCAGCCTTCCCCTTCCCTCTGACCCCACCCCCACCCCTAACCCCTCCGCCCCGAGTGGCACTGTCGGGGAAAATGAATAGTGCCAATCTCCTGGGTGGGAATATTCCCCCGAGAACGGACAGCTCGCTATCTCTTCGGTGGACCGCTCGCAGTCGGAGGGGGGAGTCTGTGGCGTAGGACGATATTTCTCGGCTCGTCGGAGAGACTCTGTTCTTAACCCTTGAGATGCCTTCTATTCCCCCCTTTCCCCCTCCCACTCCCCCTACCCCTACTTCCCCTGCTCAGCCCGCAACCCGAGTGTCGCTTGTCTGTATATCTCTTATCTTCCACTTTTCTTGTTTATCTCTTCTCGTTTTTTCTTCTCTCTTTGCCTTTCACTTATATTCTCCTCTTGTCTTATTTGTCTCTTTGTTGCTTTCCCCTTCTCTCTTTTCTTTACCCTCTTATCTCTTCTATTCCCTCTCCTTTACTTTTAACCTCTCTTCCTCCCTCCTCTCTCCTCTCTTTTTTCTCTCCCCTTTCCTATCTTCTCCCCTCCTCTTTCCTATCTTCCCCCTTCCCCTTTCCTCTTTTCTCCTCCCTTCCTCTCCCTCTCCCCACCCCTTTCCTCTCTTCTCCCCTTCCCTTTCCTCTCTTCTCCCTTCCTCTCACATTTCCCTTCTCTTCTCTCGTTAAGTCCCCTCTCACCTCTCTCCACGCCCCCCTTCTCCTCTAACTCATCTCCCCCTTCTCCCTCTCAAACACTCCCCCCCCTCCCTTTCCCTCAATTGTAACCCTTCATCTTCTCCCTCCTCTACCCCTTTCTACACTCCCTCTACTCCCACCCCCTTCTCCACTCTCTACCCCTTCCTTTTTTAGTGTGGATTGAAGAGATGAGGTCGAAAGGGAATAAGAAGAGGCTGAGGGATCACGGATGAAGAGAGAGAGAGAGAGAGAGAGAGAGAGAGAGAGAGAGAGAGAGAGAGAGAGAGAGAGAGAGAGAGAGAGAGAGAGAGTGGTAAAGAGAAAGGGAGAAAGTTAGGGAGAGAAAAAGAGTAAAGGAGAGATAGCGAGTAAGAGAGAGAAAGTCAGGGAGATATAGAGAGTTAGAAGGAGAGAGAGAAAGAAACAGACGAAAAAAAAAAAAAAAAAAAAAAAAAAGAGAAGGAAAGAGAGAGATAACAAGGAAGAGAAAGGGAGATAAGGAATGGGAATAGACAGGAGAGGGGGGAAGGGGGAGATGCCAGGTCAACAGGAATATAGGGAGAAAGGAAAGGGGGATTGCTGAGGGGGGGGGGGAGAGATAGAGAGAAAGAGTTGGGTGAGTGGGGGTCGAGGGGGAGGGAAGGAAGGGGTGTGGAGATCATGGGGGTCGAGGTGGAGGGGTGAGAGGAAGGGGAAGTAGAGAGCGAGGAGGGGTGGTTGGGGGCGAGGGGGGATAGGGGGCGAGGGGGGGGGGTGGGGGGCGAGGGGGGGATCATGTAAATGCTGTGTCGTAAACCCCAAGAGAAAACGCCACGGTTAGGGATATTACAAGTCCCAATCTATCCCCCATCCAGGGCTTGTAAAACAGAGCCTTTATCGCTCGAAGATTTGAACTTTGCTTTTTTTCTCTCTATCTTTTTTTTTTTTCCTTTCTTTCTTTTTTGTGTATCTCTTTAATACGAGACTTTCTTTTTTTTCTTTTCTTTTTAATATTTTTCTTCTTCTTTTTGTTGTTGTTGGTGGTATGGTGTGTGTTTGTTTGTATATTTATTATTGTTGTTATCATTTTGTGGGTGGGGAGGGGAGGGTGAAAAAAAAAATTGCATTCATATGCATATAGATTGGCTGAACACATACAAAAAAGCTTTCATGGATATAGATAGATATAAGCACATATACACACACTCTATCTCACATAGAGGGGCGCACATACATACACACACACACACACACACACACACACACACACACACACACACACACACACACACACAGACACACACACACATAAACGCACACATAAACATACAAATACATAACCCTCCCCCCCTTAAAAAAAAAAAAAAATACACACAAATACACCCCAAAATACACAAACTATAAACTTTTCGTTATCAAGCGTTCCCTTATTCTACAAATCACTCTTTTCATCTTTCTTTATCTTCGTCTTTCTTTTCGGACATAAGAATATATAAGGAAGAGTTAAAGGAACAAAAACGACATTAGAACGAGCACAAAGTTTAGACTTCGTATCTTTAAATCACTTTGTTGAAGGGTTTAATATAGGTTTATAAAGACTCATTGACAGTTAATCGCAAATCACAATAAAATCAAAATCACAGTGACCCCACATGATCCGGCTTATCGGGCTGCGTGGTATATATATGTGTATGTGTGCGTAATAGGCTCGCACATACAGGCATACATACATAGACGCACATTTGGGTGTTCGAGAGAGAGAAGGTTATAGGAGGAGAGACATGTCCAAGGATGGATGGAGGGAGGGATGGAGGATGGGTGAGGGAGGGAGGGAGGGTGGGAGGGAGGGAGGGAAGATGTGAGGATGAGAAAGGGAGGGCTAGAAAGAGAGCGAGAGGGAGAGCAAGAGCGAGAGAGTGAGGGAGGGAGTGAGGGGAAGGGAGGAGAGAGAGAAAAAGAGAGAGAGAGAGAGAAAGAAAGAGAGAAAGAGAGAGAGAGAGAAAGAAAGAGAGAGAGAGAGAGAGAGAGAGAGAGAGAGAGAGAGAGAGAGAGAGAGAGAGAGAGAGAGAGAGAGAGAGAGAGAGAGAGTGAAAGAGAGAGAGAGAGAGAGAGAGAGAGAGAGAAAGAGAGAGAGAGAGAGAGAGAGAGAGAGAGAGAGAGAGAGAGAGAGAGAGAGAGAGAGAGAGAGAGAGAGAAGAGACAGAGACAGAGAGAAAGAAAGAGAGAGAGAGAGAAGGAAAGAAAGAAAGAGAGAGAGAGAGGGAGAGAGAGAGAGAGAGAAAGAAAGAGAGAGAAAGAGAATGAGACAGAGACAGAGAGAGAGAGAGAGAGAGAGAGAGAGAGAGAGAGAGAGAGAGAGAGAGAGAGAGAGAGAGAGAGAGAGAGAGAAAGAGACAGAGACAGAGAGAAAGAAAGAGAGAGAGAGAGAGAGCAAGAGAGTGCGTTTGTATCAGGTGTGTGAGTAGCCAGCGCCTGTGAAGTAATAGTTCCCATGAAGGAATGCTAAGGACGGCATTAAAAGTCCTACCCAGGGTCGTAAACAATATATAGTGCCATACCTATTACTTAACGCAAGAGCGGTTGTATGTTTGTTATCGTTATCAAAATTTATCCTTGTATTGTACTACGTTTGTTTCGTGTTAATGTTATTTTTTTCCTCTTTAGATTGAAACACTACGAGTGCTATACGGACTGATAAGGCGTTTCCGGTACTTACACATCTATCCTCGTTTGGAACTATTTACTTTCTCTCCTTCTCTCTCTTTCTCTCTCTTTTACTATCATTTTCTCTCTTTATCTATCTATCTATCTATCTTCCTCTCTCTCTCTCTCTCTCTCTCTCTCTCTCTCTCTCTCTCTTTCTCTCTCTCACTCTCTCTCTCTCTCTCTCTCTCTCTCTCTCTCTCTCTCTCTCTCTCTCTCTCTCTCTCTCTCTCTCTCTCTCTCTCTCTCTCTCTCTCTCTCTCTCTTTTGGACTGAAGGGAACATACAAACATGTAAAACAGGGTACCGTTCAGCCAGCTGCCTTCATTATCTTTCTTTTATGGAATTATCTCATACTTGGGTTGAGATTAGCTTTCGGTGCGTGCATGTTGAAGGCAGTTTGTTGCTTGGCGCATGCCTGCCCACGGAACGAAACAGTCCTCGAAGGCAACTGAACACCTGTTTTTGTTGCAGAACTCATGTTGTTAGTTGTAGGACATCGTTTGATTATTATAGGACATTAACTGTTGAGGTGTAGGACATTTATTGTGGAGTCGCAGGACATCTGGCGTGGCCGCCGCAGGAACATACGATGCTTTCAGAAACATCTGCGGTTGGGATGCACAAACTTCCCGCGTTGTTTGACTTTATAGTTACGGTAATTCGCGAGCACATGACGTTAATTGTTTGCGTCGTTACTCCTGGTAGGCCCAGGTGGTTGCGCCAGCCCTGGACGGGCGTCCGAGCCGCGCTGCTGGCCTCGCCTCATGCTATCCATGCGACATATATATATGGGTGCATGTGTTTATATATATACATATACATACATACATACATACAAACATACATACATTCATATATATATATATATATATATATATATATATATATATATATATATATATATATATATATATATGTGTGTGTGTGTGTGTTTGTGTGTGTGTG
>BOPN01000678.1:399761-404761 GCA_017312705.2 Penaeus japonicus | reverse complement strand
TTTTCTCTTCCCTCCCCTACTTTCCCCTCCCCTCTCACCTTCCCCTCCCCCTAGCATCTCCCGTCCACTCCCTCCCGCCCTCCCCTCCCTTTAGGATCTCCCCTCCCCTCCCTCTCTCTAAGGGAGAACGGGGTTGTGGAAGGATTCAGTAGGGGGGGGGGGGTTGAAAGGGGAGAGGGGGAGGGGAGAGGGTAGACGTGTGGGGTTAAGGGGGGTTCAGATAAAGGGGGGAGAGTGGTAGTCACACTAGCCGTCACGTCCTCACATACTTCCGCAAGAGCATCATTTGGAGAGAGATTATACTTCCGGTTATTCCGTTTAGTTCACGTTTCTTTTTTCTTTTTCTTTTTCTTTTTCTTTTAACCGAAAATCCTTCAGGTAATGCTTGGATTCTGTTCACAAAAGCGACTTTTAAATTTTACTGATTAGGGAGTGAAACTAGAATGGAGAAGGGGGGGGGGAGATGGAGGGAGATAGGGTACAGGGGGGAGGTAGGGAATGGGGGAGGGGAGGAGGGAGGGAGACAGGTAATAGGGGGAGGGACAGGGAATGGGGGAGGGTAGAATGAGGATGGGTTGGGAAGAAGGGAGAATATGAAGAGAAGAAGGAAGAAGGGTGAGAGTTAAAAGGGAGGGTAGAGATGGAAGATAAGAGAGAGGAAAGAGAATAGAAAAAGGGAAGGAAGGAAGGAAGAGGGATTAAAAGGAGGGAAGTGGGTGGAGGAAGGGAGGGAAGTAGATATAGGAAGAAGTGAGAGAGGAAAGAGGACGAATGAAAGAAGAACGAGAATGAACAAAGTGAGTGAGGAAAGAGAATGAAAAAAAAAGGAAGAACGCAAATGAACCAAAATAAATGAGGTAAGAGAAGGAAAAAAAAAAGAAGGAAGAACCCGAATGAACCAAAATAAGTGAGGTAAGAGAATGAAAAAAAAAGAAGGAAGAACGCGAATGAACCAAAATGAGGAAAGAGGGCGAAAGGAACAAAGAAAACCGATTTTAAACAGCATTGCCTCGCGCCTCCTTTTACATCAGGAACGGACCCGGTTATGCAATCACAAACCTTCCGCCTTCACGACCAACGCCTTCATCGCAGTCACCGCGGTCATTAGCGTCAAGGTCAGAGATGCTGACGTTCATCCCGACGCGGCGATGATGCTGCGACCTCGATAGAAGGGATTCGGGAGCGAAAGTATCCTCGCTCTAATCGGATTGGGAAGAAAGGGGAGGTCGGGGTGGGGGGTGGGAGGAGTGGGAGGGTGGGAGGGTAGGTGTGGGGAGGGTGGGAGGGTAGGTGTGGGGGAGGAGGAGGGGGTGGGGGAGGAGGAGGGGTAGGGGGAGAAAAAGGGAAGAGGGGGGGACGAGGAGAAGGGGTCAAGAAGAAGAAATGGAAGGGGGGTGAAGAAGGGGGGGGAGGGGGGAAGAGAAAAGGGAAGGGGAAGGGGAAAGAAGAAGCAGAAGAGGTGGGGAGGAGAAGAAAAAGGGGGAGTGGAGAGATCAAGGGAGGGGGAGGGGGAGGGGAAAGAAGAAGGGGAACTGGGGAAGGGAGATCAGGAAAAAAGAAGAAGAGAGGTAGAAAGATAAGGGAAAGAAAAAAAGAAGGGGAAAAGAAAGGAGGGGGAAGGAAATGGAGAAGGGGAGACGGATAAGAAAAGAAAAGAGGTGAAATAATAGGAAGAGGAGGAGAATAAAGGGAGAAATGCCAAGGAGACGAGAGGAGAAAAGGGGCGAGGGAAAGGAGAAGAAGAGTTGGAAAATAGAAAAAGAAGAGGGAGCAGATGGGGGTGGGGGTGAAAAGAATGAAGATAGAGAGGAGGAGAAGGGAAAAGGTGGAGTAAAAGGGGAGGGGAAGGGTGGGGGCAGATAGAAGAGAGAAGAAGGGGAGCGAAAAGGTAAGAGTAAACAGGTAAGGGAGAGTGAAAGGAGAGGAGAAGGGAAAGGGGAAGGAGAAGGAGGAAGGGAAAGGGGAGGAGAAGGAGTGTGGGGGAGTTAAAGGGTAAGAGAAGGGGGAGGAGTGAAAGATGAAGAAAAGAGGTGGGGAAAGAAAAGGGGGAGAAAAGGACAGAAGGCAGTGAAGAATGGTTATAATTTATATGATTTTCGAGCCTCGCCATCTTGGAGATCCGCCGAAGACATACATAGAGGGTTAAGGGGAAAAATTGCTTTGGGTGATTTACATCATTTTGTAATCGTCGCACACAGCCGTGTCTTAAAGGGCACTCGTTGTGAGAACCTGATACATGTACATACATATGCACACACACACACACACACACACACACACACACACACACACACACACACACACACACACACACACACACACACACACACTCACAAACCAGTGTTCATTTTAATTTGGAGTGTGCCGTCTTTAATTGCCTCTCTCTTGTTTTCTTAATCTCTCTCCCTCTCTTTCCCTCTCTCTCTCTCTCTCTCTCTCTCTCTCTCTCTCTCTCTCTCTCTCTCTCTCCCTCTCTTTCCCTCTCTCTCTTTCCCTCTTTTTCCCTTCCTCCCCTGAGTAATGTTATGCTAGGCTCATAGATCCGGGTATAAGAGAGTAGAAATTATGTTAGTATTACCGAAGGATAGGAGGTGCACAACAGTTATTGGAATGGATGTGTAAGGGTCCTCGGGAGAAAGGGAGAAAGAAAGAGAGAGAGAGAGAGAGAGAGAGAGAGAGGGAGAGAGAGAGAGAGAGAGAGAGAGAGAGAGAGAGAGAGAGAGAGACAGAGAGAGACAGAGAGAGAGAGAGCGAGAGAGAGAGAGAAAATAAAACAGAGAGAGACAGAGAGACAGACAGACAGACAAACAGACAAGAGAAGAAGAGATAGACAGAAAGAGAGAATCAGGAGAGAAGAAGAGAACGAAGGAAAGGGGGGAAGGGGAGGGGGAGGGGGAGAGATGTTCCCACAAGATGATATAACACGAGGGGCAAATTGAACTCTGTTTACTCTCACGGTAAGGTTTATTGTCCTTATTTCGTGTTTCATTATAGCCGAGACTAACGTTACGGCTCGCAAGACAGAGGGCGGGGATGTGCGAATTATCTGCGCCAACGAGATTAGGCAAAGGGATGAGGAAAGAACAGGCTCGGCGTAAATTCTGTCCCGATCAGTGCTTAGGTCTCCGTCAGGGCTTAGGGGAGGGGAGGGGGTGGGGGGCTGTTTGTGTATCTGGAGGGAGAGGGGAAAGGGGTATATGTGTTGGTGTTTGTGTGTGTGGTGGGGGTGGGGGTGTTAGTGTATGTGTATGGGGGGGGGGGGTTAGTGTGTGTATATGTGTGTGTGTGTGTGTGTGTGTGTGTGTGTGTGTGTGTGTGTGTGTGTGTGTGTGTGTGTGTGTGTGTGTGTGTGCGCGCGCGCATGTTTGTCTGTGCTTGTGTAAGTTTGTGTGTATGAGGTGGGGGATAGGACTTGTATATGTTTGTGTGTCTGTGAAGGGGGGGGGGGGTGATATGTTATGTGTGTGTGTTTGTATTCATTCGTAGTTGCTTATTTTTGTTTAAAGACTGTTTATCTGAGTGTATGTGTGTGTGTTGCATACGTCAAGACACTCATTTTCTCTATCTATTTGTCAAGTACTCTATTTACCTCCCTACTTATATATCTACCCATCTATCGAATTACCTATCTATCGACCTATCCTTTTGTCTAACTATCCATCTATCCATCAATCCATCTACCCACCTGTCTATCGACCTATCTCTCTGCCTGTCAATCTCTTTCTCCAACTGTCTATCTATCTATCAATCTATCAATCTATCTCTCTCTTCCTCCTGTCTATTTCCTCCTGCCAATCTTATCCGTTTTATTTCTCTCTCTTTCTTTGATTCCCTCATTCGCTTCCTGTTTTGTCTTTTTTTGCCCCCACTCCCTTGGCATATAATTTGCATAAGTTTAATTTTATCCTTCATCTGTAATGGGAATGGATACGTACTACATATAAGCCTGTGCTTCCTCTTTCTAATATCCCATTCTTCCGTAATCTATGGAAGAGATGGAACACCTTTTTTTAATGACTTTGATGATTAAAGCAATCCTTTATTCATCTCAGTATCGATTATCAAGTTACCAGTGAAGTTACAGTGACACGGTACTCGTACGGTGCAGTGAAGAACAAGCAGGACACTTGCCTAAAAGTAATAGTTATTAGTGTATCGTTAATCACGTTATTGATCTCATGTCGAGTCCTTCAAGGTTTATGCACACGCGCGAATGTTAATATCTTTCTTTCATATTCTTCTTTCTTCTTCTTTCTTCTTTCTTGTGTTTGAAGAGTTTGTAAATAAAAGAAAAGTAAAAAATAAATATATGGCCGTAAATGGTGATGAACAAGCCGTTCCTTTCAAAACCAAAAGCCGCAGCTTCCTCGAAAAAAAAAAAAAAATCATCACGTCCATATAAGATATGCAAAAAAAAAAAAAAAAAAAAAAAAAAATGGTTTTTACGGTACGTATGTGATAGGGATGGAACTGACAGCGTCATGCTACTCTTCCTTCTTATAGCCCTTTTTTTCTTTAGAGGTGGGAGAACGGATGTCGGTTAAGAGTGACTTTTCTGTTTTCCAATTGTCGTATTGCAAAGGGCCGGGGGGGGGGGAGGGGGGCACCCGTTTGCCTAAGAGCATGCACATTCAGTACCCGTAAAAGGAGTTAAAAAACACGGCCGTAAAGTTTATTTTCTCTTACAGTACACAGTGTAATCCTGTCGATGATGTAGGTGACTGAGGTTTTTTTCAGATGACGTAATGCAGTAATCGGTGATGAGAGTGTATGCATCATTGCAATTGCTAATGTACATTCTGTGTTAATGTGTATGGTCATTTTTTTTTCATTTTTGTTCTTATGCTATGTATACTTATGCGTCTAAGAATGTATGCGTGCATGTATGGATGGATGTATGTATATGTATGCATATATGGATGTGTTATGTATTTATGTATGTATGCCTATATGTATGTTTGTCTCTCTGTATGTGTAGCCATGTATGTATTATGTACAGG
>BOPN01000678.1:394761-397261 GCA_017312705.2 Penaeus japonicus | reverse complement strand
GTGTGTGTGTGTGTGTGTGTGTGTGTGTGTGTGTATGTGTGTGTGTGTGTGTGTTTGCTTGTGCGTGTGCGTGGGTGTATGAGTGTAAGTATGGATGGCCATGATAATGATCATGAGGATAACAACAAACTTCCTTTATCTCCAATAGCCAGAACGTACCTTAGCATTCCGCTTCAGAACCATCACCGTCTCAATAACCCTGTCGAGTTATTTTCACCGTCTCTCCCACTTGTTACCATGACAGCAGCCGCTATGATGATTTTCATAAATTCAGACATATCATATAACAGTTAATTACGGGAATAGCTTCAGAATACTTTTCTCTTACACCACGATACAACCCTATCACCTTAATGATTTCTCGTGTTTTAGATGCTGTAATTAAAAGCCAGTGCTATTGTCTCTACAATGTGGCTTCGTGATGCAATTTCACGGAACGGTGGCATCTCACAATACCCCATAATAATAGTCTTTATCAATACTATTATGGCACTATGTACATTCTGTCTCTTTCATTATATATCTCTCTTTCTATTTCTTTCTCTTCATCACTATCTATTTATCTTTCACAGACACATAAACACGAAAAACAGACGCAAAAGGGTACGCAAGTTGATGTGCACACATTCACAAACACACATACACACATGTACACACACACACGCACACACACACAAACAATGATTTTGATCTGTAAGTATAGGCTAAAAAGTATCTCAAAATCCCTCATTCATTTATAGGGTGAACCTTTATTCGACAGTCCGTTATTGTCATCGTGATTGCCATAGATTTATCATTATCATATCATTATCATTAACATAAGCACTATCAATGTTATCTAATAAAATTGTATCTAGAGACATCGGAGGCGTGACTCGCCCACGGGAAGACTGGTAAAGACACTCTTGCTTGTCTTGTCAGCAAGCTAAATCGAGACCCTCCTTATCAGTGTAATTCTGAGGCGAGAATTACAACACCCGATTAAAATCATGTATCTTCGCGCCCACTCGTTACCACGGCCGCCCACACTTGACAGTTGGCATCGTTCACCGCTGCGAGATGTATGAGGGCGTGCCAAGTGACAGACAGACCCGTATTCTTCATGGGAATTGTTTTTCTCTAAACGCGCTGTTTGATCTATTGCTTAGTCATGCTTTGTCGTGGTTTGGAGTATGTTGAAAGAGGACGTGTGTGTGTTTGCGCGTGTGTGTCTTTGCGTTTGAAGAAATTGCTGGGATGCGAGAGGTATTTTGTTTCTTGAAGGGCTTGCATCTGTCTTCTGATTTGAATATGTTTCTGTGCCAACGTTTTCATTCTCTCACTCTCTCTCTCTCTCTCTCTTACACTCCCATTCTTCCCTTACACCCTCACCCCCATATCCCCCCCCCCTCTCTCTCTTACACTCCCCTCCTTCCTTTTCATCCTCATCCCCATACCCCCCTCTCTCTTACACTCCCCTCTTCCTGCCGCCCCCCTCTCTCTCTCTCCCTCCCCTCTCCTAACACCCCCTCCCTCTCTTTCACCCTCCTTTCCTCCCCCTATCCTTTCCTCATCTTCCCTTGAAACCACGCATAAAAAAGCCACAAAAAGCCCTCCCACTCTCTCTCCAAAGCCAAGAATAACATTATGGGCTTAGATATCTTTCGAAACAATCACTCGATGCCACCTGTCAGCGCGGCTCGATCCTTCACACTCTGCTATAAACTTGAAGGGTCCCTCCGCCGTGCGACCTGATGTTATAATCATCCTGATATTCCTCTCCCTTTATCCTTATCCCGCCTTCGTTCCTCGTCTACTCTATTCTACTCACCCCCCCCCCTCCTCACCGCCCCTTTCTCTCTTATTCCCCTTATCTTCCACTTCTCCATCTTTTCCCTCTCTCCACTTATCTCCCCTCATCTCCCATCTTCTCTCTTTCTCTTTCTCTCATTCTTTCCCTGCTATTTTCTCTCTTCCCCCCCCCCCCCCACACACACACTTCTCCATCTCCTACGACCCTCGGGCGCGCTGCCTCCCACGGACCTCAGCCGCTGGAATTAATGAGGGAATTAATGAGTCGAGATCAAAATGTTAATTAGTAGGCATGACGGACTCGAAGGCTGCATGAGCTGCACGGTGTAGGGAAAGGGAGGGGGAGGGGGGGAGGAGGAGAAAGAAGTGGGGACAGAGGTGGAGGTTGAGGTGGAGGTTGTGGTTGAGGTGGAGGTGGTGGTGGAGGTGGAAGTGGTGGTGGAGGTGGAGGTGGAAAAATGGGAGGGAGAGGAGAATTAAGAGATGGAGGTGAAGGAAGAAAGAAGGGGAGAAGGAAGAAAAGGAAGAAGGGGAAGAGGTAGAAGTTGATGAAGGAAAAGGGGAGATAGATAGGGAAGAGGTAGAGGTGGAGGAAGAAGGGGAGGAGGAAAGGGTGGGGGTGGGTGATGGAGTGGAGCCCCAATATGGCTGGCACGGCATGGTCTAAGACGTCGGCGGGAGGACCATGACAACAGGCATAAAATTTTCA
>BOPN01000678.1:389761-392261 GCA_017312705.2 Penaeus japonicus | reverse complement strand
GGATGAGACATATTGAAAGGCCGGCTGCAGGTATACTTGACTGAGATAGGGGGGTGGGGGAGGGGGAAGGGTGAGATAATGGTCAGAGTTATAGAAGAGGGGGGGCGGAAGGGCACAAGGGGGGGAGAGGGGCGTGAGTTATGCAGATTGATAAAAGATGGCGAGTTGGGAGGGGGGAGGGGGCATGTAGGTGAGGGAAAAGGAATAGGTATGCAAAATGAAGGTAGAGCAGGGGTGGGGGAGGTATAGGGAGGAAGGGGTATTCACTAAAAGGGTTATTGGGGGTCGGGTTTAAGAGGAATGGGTTGGCGAGGGGGGGGGAAGAGAAGAAGGAGGGAGCATGCAGTTTGGATAGGGAGGGAGGGGGGGAGGTGAGGTAGGGTATTATACAGGGTATAAAAGGTAAAAATAACTATGATCAGTTGCATTGGTCTGGGTGGGGGATAGAGGGGGAGAATGGAAAGGTGAAGGGAGGTGACGGGGGAGCAGGGGGAGGAGGTGACCGGAGGAGTGGTGGTGGGGGGGGGTTAGGAGATGGCGACAAGGGAGGAGTTCAGCAAGGTAAGATGGCTGAATGAAAAATTGGAAGTTATTATAAAAGAAAAAGAAAAAAAAGGAAAACCCGGGAGATGAAATCTGATGAAAAGGGGAAGGAGAAATAGGCAAAGGCACTATGCAGGTGGTGGGATATAGTGAGGGGTGGGGGGAGGGGTAGGGGGAGGGGGGGAGTCATCAAATGGTGGTGTCTGTGTGTGTGGGGGGGGAGGGGGAGGGGGGGTAGATATACAGGATGATGGGAACGGATAGCTAGAAGGGGTTGGCCAGATACGCATGAATGATGGTGTAGGGTGGTGGGGGGATGGGGGGGGGGGTTAGAATGCAGGAGAAAAATGGAGGAAAATCCATTTTGAAAAGGGGAATGTTTCCAATTGACATTTGAGCAATTCATTTCAGTAATGAGAACTAGCCTCTTTTTTTTACAACAAGAAAGGTGAGAAAATGCATACTCAACAAACAGATTAAGAACTATTAACAGACATAAAAAAGTCACCCTAAAACTAATCCGAAAGGAATATTAAAACAAAACTACAAAAACACAATAAAAAAAAACATAAACTAGTCACCAAGTAAAACACCAATAAAAGAAGAAAAAAAAAACAATAAACAAGACACAAACGTAGCCACGAGAACAACACTATGATCAAAATCATTCATTTCGCACGACAGGCAAATCCCATATAGTAGACATTCCAAATTAAAACACGGAATATACGCAATAGATATTGAACTGCCGTGTTGGAGGAGAATCATATACGCTGTGTATGTAAATGTGTGTATGTGTGTATATATGTGTATGTATATATATATATATATATATATATATATATATATATATATATATATATATATATATGTATATATAAATATACGCTTGTTTATTTATATACATATAAGTAGAGAGAGAGAGAGAGAGATAGAAATATATATATATAAATATAGAAATAGACAAAGAGAGAGAGAGCGAGAGAGAGAGAACGAGAGAGCTAGAGAGAGAGAGAGAGAAAGAGAAAAAGAGAGATGAAGAAAGAAAAAGCAAAATATAGAAATAAAGAGAGAGAAATAAACAAATAGACAGAGAAAGAAAGAGAGACAGAAATATATAGAGAGAGAGTGAGATATCGAGTCCAGTCTCCCCCCCCCCCCCGTTCTGATTGTCAAGTCTGTGCATCCGGTGTGTGCGGAAGTGATGATTATTTACGCTGTAATCTTCCTGTCGCTAATGTCTTCATCATGGACATCCGCTTAACGCCGCGCTGGTGATGAGACGTTTTACAGTAGCTGGCATGTTTTGCTTCAAGAACTTCCAGGATTCCGTGAAATGTTATGAAAGCTATAACTGACAGTGCTGACTGCCCGTTACGTGAGGGGAGGGGGTGGGGGAGGGGGAGGTGAATGGATAGGAAAGAGGGGGGGGGGAGGGTAAGGGGGCTATTCGGCTAGCGAAATGTGCAATGTGCAAAGTGAGCATCCAATAAATGATGCAATAAAAAGATGAAACAAATCGTACCGGCTGGAGATTCAGTCTACGGACATCCACGCCAATAATGGCATGATCACTCACGGGGCAATACCGAACCTCCTAAAAAATTGCTTTGATTGTGTGTAACGTTCGCTGATTGCATTTTAATCACAGTGATAACACCGTGGCGAGAGAGAGAAAGAGAGATACAGAATGGCAGAAAAACAGAGAGAGAAAGAGAGAGAGAGAGAGAGAGAGAGAGAGAGAGAGAGAGAGACAGAGAAAGAAGAGAGAAAAATAAGGAGAGAGAGAGAGTAGAGAGAGTGTGACAGAGAAAGAAAAGAGAGAAAAATGAGAGAGAGAGAGGAGTGACAGAAAAAGAGAAGAGAGAAAAATGAGAGACAGAGAGAGAAATAAAAGAGAGAAAAAAGGAGAGAGAGAGAAAAAGAGAGAGACAGAGAAAGAAAAGAGAGAGAGCAA
>BOPN01000678.1:377261-384761 GCA_017312705.2 Penaeus japonicus | reverse complement strand
AGTCTTTCCCACTTTTCTCTCCACTCTTTTCTGCTCCCTTTTCTCTCTCCTTCCTGTCCTTACCGTTTCTCTCACCCTCCCTTCCAGCCCTCCAATCTCTCCCACATTTTTCTTTTTTTTTAGGATATTTATTTCATCGGAGAGACTATCACTTCCTTTCTCCTCCCCTCCCCCCCCCCCCCCTCTCTTCTTTCCTTTCTACCCCTCCCCCCTCTCCCCTTTCTTTTCTACCTCTCCCCTCCTCTCCTATCTTCTCTTCTCCCCCTCCTTTCTATCCTCGTCTCCTCTCCTATATTATCTTCTCCCCTCTCCTTTCTACCCTCCTCTCCTCTCTTATCTCCTTTTCTCCCCTCTCCTTTCTACCCCTCCCCTCCTCTCTCCTTTCTACCCCTCCCCTCCTCTCCCTTTTCCTTTCTACCTCTCCCCTCCTCTCCCCTCTCCTTTCTACCCCTCCCATCCTCTCCCATCCCCCCCCCTACCCCTCCTCTCCCCTTCTCCTTTAAATTTTGTGCAACGCTAAACGCAAACTCGGCTGTGTCTCTGGATCGAGCGACTGCCAGGTAGTTTTGTCCTAAAAATAGCCTGGCCTCCTGCATCGGCTTGTGATCCCGTCCCATTTCTAATTAACCATCCTCTCCCAAAACCAAAATAGTATCGGGTAATTGAACCTTGGAAGGGTTGAAAAAAGAGGGAAATCACCACGAGACGAGGAGCAACACAATGGTCGAGCTATTTATAGAAAGGTGCGTGAGTCCGCCAGACGTTATTTTATTATTATGTTTTTATTTTTCTTGAAGCTCATTCACCTGCCGGCTGAATAATAGCCGGGGAGAAAATCATGGCAGAATGAACGGCGTAAAAGCGAATGATGTGACGGCAAGAAAAGTCAAGCTTGCCTCCGGGTCTGCTATGCCTCTGAATGCCGTCCGCCTGCGACGAATTCTTGTCGTTGTCACGGTTTCTGTAGCTCGACTCCTATCCGGCGGGATTATGCAAATGCCCAGTCCCCCCGCCCCACCTCACCCGATTATATAGGTAGATGGTAGATGAAGACCCATTGGAAACCTCCTTAACCCTTCACCCATCAATCTAACCGACAGAAAAGCGAAGCGAACCAGTGGCGCAGGTCATGAGCCGCGAATCCCGCAATAAGCCTATAAACATCAACCTAATCCTATAAATTTCTGCCCAATAAAGTTCTGCTTATACAGTGCTATACCAGCGGAGGTTAGCGCTGCGGTCGTCCGTCCGATTGTACGAGGGAGAGGAAGCGACACTCTGGGCCCGCATCTATCTAAAGCTTGTTTCTCTCGTATCCGCAATTAATAAGATAAATAATGCGGCCCACCTGGGGTTAAAGGTAAGCCAAACAAGGCCTCGCTAATTGTAATATATAATGATGGAATGGCCGTCTTTCATGATAGAGTTGAATGCAAATGATCATCAGTTTCTTTCTTCCAGGCTTGAAGATCAATGTTGAACTGTTATTAATGCGCCTCGTATGATAAGTAGTAAGGCACAGCTAGGAGGTTTTGTGGGGTTGGAGGGTGCCTCCTTCACCCCCCCCCCCTGTGTTCGAACCCGGAAGTGAAGGTTGATAGACGAGATTATTTGTTTGTGTGTTGATAAGTTTGATTTAGTCTGTCTTTGTCTCTGTCTCTCTTTCTGTCTCAGTCTCTCTCTTTCTCTCTCTCTCTTCTCCCCCCACCCCCCTCTCTCTTTCTTTCTCTCTCTCTCTCTCTCTCTCTCTCTCTCTCTCTCTCTCTCTCTCTCTCTCTCTCCCCTCCCTCCCTCCCTCCTCTCTCTCTCTCTCTCTTCGAACCCATTTTCTCTCCTCTGCATCCAATCCCTCTCCTCCCAAGAATTGATTCCATCATGAAAAAAAAAAAAAAAAAAAAAAAAAAAGCGAATATCGTGAGGAAGCATAATCATCAACAAATACATAAGTCCTTGTTTGAGACTATTAGCACGAAACTATCGAAATCATAGTGTATTTGTAAAGCAAATCTCGGTGATAGGAAATTTACAAATTAATAATACGTTTTCTGCCCCAAAATTTACAACCGGCAGACAGACCGTAAAACATATAATTTAGCTGTTTTTCGCATCGTGCCAAAAGTCATAGGAGGTAATTGCGTAATGGTTCACAAATCACGTTTAATCGTTTATTAATATGCAGATCGATGGCATGAATCGAGATGCTAATGTTAGCTTGGGGGTAAAAAATACAAAAAAGGAAGAAAAAAGTCTGAGAAAGAAAAAGAAAGAAAAGAACATTGAGAAAGAAAATTGGGTAAAAAAAAACACGGTTCTTCGAAGTGTTTGTTTTTGATTCTGTTTTATTGATTGTGAATTTTTATTTATTAAGTAAAAGATGGGGGAAAAAGAGGTGAGGAAGAGGAATAAGAAGGGAGTTGCAAAAACGAATGAAAGATGAATATAGATAGATAAAGAAAGAAAAGGAAATCACGTTGTAAAGGAGAAAAAGGGCAAATAGTCATGAGGATGAGGATAATAATGATGATAATAATGGTGAGTGTAATGATGATAATAAGAATAATGACTGAAATGATAATAATGATAACACTAACAGTAATGATAATGATAATAACAATCACCATCATATCAACAACAATAAATAAACAAATAAACACACAACGTGCTAAAAGAAATCAAACCAACCAACAAAGAGAACATAACCCCCCCACCCCACCCCACCCCACCTCTACTACCTCCCCCTATGACCCCTCCACCCCTCCCCACCCCACCCCTCCTACCTCCCCCTACGACCCCTCCACCCCACCATCCCCCAACCCCCAAACCAACCCCCCAAAACAAGAAGAAGAAAAAAAATATCCATCTCCTTCCAGTCCCATCCCAAAAGGACTTGAAGAGCAGAAGGACTCGGGGAAGAGAGGCTGGTCGCAAAAGTCGAACGGCGAGATAAGCTGCTTGTAACAGTTCCGTGCCTCGAAGTGCGGAATGTGGATGACAACGGCGGTGAAGAAGAAAGAGAAGAAGGGGAAAACAAGGTGATGAGGAGTGAGAAGAAGAGGAAGGGGAAGTAAGGGGGGTGGAAGAGGAAGTGGAGGAGGAGGAGGTGGTGGTGAAGGTGGAGGTGGAGAGGGAGGTGGAGGAAGAGGAAGAGAAGGAGAAGGAGGAAGAGGTGGAGGAGGAGGAGGAGAAGGAGGAAGGAGAAGATGAAGAGGAGGGTAGAAGGAGAAAGAAGAATAAAAATAAGACGAAGGAGAGGAGGAAGAAGAGTAGGAATGAGGATTAAGACGAAAAATAGAAGATAAACAAGATGAAAAAGAAGAAGTAAGAGGAAGAGGATAAGAAAGGGGAGAGAAGGAGAAGCAGAAAAAGAAATGAAATAGGAATAGGAGAGGAGGAAGAGGAAGACGAAGAAGTAGAGGAGAAGGAAGAGGAGACATACAAATAAAAAATGATATAAAAAGAGAAAGAAAAAAAAAACAAAAAAAAAAAGGATTTGTCTTCTACCTATCTGGTTCTGTCAGGCCTCAATACAAAAAAAAAAGTCTTGTAAAAGGCCCAAGAAAGCGGGTACACTCACACTTTATTTGCCAGTAAAATTAAGATGAACAACCCAAGTGACGGCCATTAAATACCAATAAAGCCGTCAGCTCAGTGCTTTGGCGGCGCGAGAGAGAAGGAGCGCCGCAACTGGTCGTGGGGGCGCTGGACTCGCTCGCTCCTCGGGAGGTTTCGTCAAGGTGCGATCGGCGGGGTTTGCCGGGGTGGCACAGGGGTGGGGGTGGGGGTGGGTGGGGTGGTGGGGTTGAGTGGAGGGTTTGTGTGTGTGTTTATAGGGGGGATAGGAAGAGGGGAGGAGAGGGGGTGGTTGGATGTGTGTCTGTAGGTGTGGGTGTAAGTTGTGTATGTGTCTGGGAGGAGAGAGAGGGTGTTTGTTTAGTGCTATGTGTGTGTGTGTGTGTGTGTGTGTGTGTGTGTGTGTGTGTTTGTGTGTGTGTGTGTGTGTGTGTGTGTGTGTGTGTGTGTGTGTGTGTGTGTGTGTGTGTGTGTGTGTGTGTGTGTGTGTGTGTGTGTAAGAAGTGTGTACGTCTGTGACTAGAGGGTATTTGCCTAGTGTTATGTGTATGTTTGTGTGTGTGTGTGTGTAAGAAGTGTGTACGTCTGTGACTAGAGGGTATTTGCCTAGTGTTATGTGTATGTTTGTGTGTGTAGGAACAGATCGGATCTCGCGCGTGAGTAAGTGTGTGTGTGTGCGTGTGTTTTTATGGTGCATTGCAACACGTGTTCGAGCGAGAGCGAAGACATTTGTGGAAGAAATAAAATGCACAGGACAATGGGAAGGGAGGTGGACTGGTGAAGGGGGGTGAAAAGTTGGAAGAGGGTGAGAGGGAGAAAAAGATACAGAGATAGAGACAGAGATAGAGGTAGAGACAGTGACCGACAGAGATAGAGATACAGAGACAGAGACAGAGACTAGGAAACAGACAGACAAACATAAGAACAAAAAGAGCCAGACAGCAAGACAGACCAAATGCAAGAAAGTTCTAGAGTACCACCGTCATTGCAAACTAAGAGTGGGCGGCGCCTCCGAAATTCACGGGGAAGAGTTTATGTGGGCGCACGGAAGCCCTCGCTCGGCACCTCGCAGCCTTCCCGTAATTTATGATCACGAAGGATCGTTAAGTCAATTAGCGACGATTCGCTCGTTGGGTCGCCGTCGCAAAGAACGAGAGAGAGCGAAGACAAAAAAGAATGGCGGAAAGAGAATGGGGTAAGGAAGAGAAGGAGGAGAGAGGGAGGGAGAGATAGATAGAGAGAGAGAGAGAGAGAGAGAGAGAGAGAGAGAGAGAGAGAGAAAGAGAAAGAGAAAGAAAGAGAGAGAGAGAGAGAGAGAGAGAGAGAAAGAAAGAAAGAAAGAGAGAGTAAGACAAAGAGAGAGAGAGGATAAGGAAGAGGAAGCACCCCTAACCCCCCCCCCCCCCCTCCAAAACCCCCATCTACCGTCCAGCCAAGAGAACGCCCGTGTCCCTCGTTTTACCAAGTATTATCGTGACTGGCGTTTTATGGTTGTCTAATGAAAAACAGTCTGGTAATGTGTCCGCGATACAACCGTACGGTAGGCAAACACCACGGCAAGAGGAGGCAGTTGAACCATTAAAGTGCCGTAAAGCTGTCAAGTTGAACCCGGGCTCTTGTGGTCTCACGGGACACCAGCCTCTTTCCCTCTTGACAGCCTCGCTCAAGTCGCCGGGAAGAGGCGGAGCTCACAAGAGGTGATTTTTGCTCTCCTTCTGTCACCTGAGGGATGTTGGGGAGGTGGGAGAGGGGAGGGAGGGAGGGGGAAGGGTAAGAGGGGGTTTGGGATGGGTGGAGGGAGCTGAAGGGGGGAAAAGGTGAGTGCAAGAGGAAGGGAAAGAGGAAAGTGGATGGGAGAAGGTAGAGGGGGAGGGGGAAGGAAACAGGAAGAAGGTGGAGGAATAGGGGTAGGGAGAGGGGGAGAGGGAGAGGGAAGTACAGGAATGGGAAGGGAATGCATCAAATGCACTTAATCATGCAATTCGTAATTTGCAATACGTAACTGAACGATTCTAACTCACTAATTCATGAACAGAAAGAGAGAGAGAGAGAGAGAGAGAGAGAGAGAGAGACAGAGAGAGAGAGAGAGAGAGAGAGAGAGAGAGAGAGAGCGAGAGAGACAAACAGACAGACAGACAGACAGACAGACAGAGATAGAGACAGAGAGAGAAAGAGAGAAGAAAAAGAGACACAGAGGGAGGGAGACAGAGAGGGAGACAAGTGGCAAGCAAAATCAGACTTAAAGAGCTGAAACCACAGAACCGCTGAACATACTGAAACACTGACACTTGAGGGGTAGAGGGAGAGGGGGAGGGAAGGGGGGGAGGTGCTGAAGGCAGGATGACTCGACCTGCTGAACTTTAGACCCCCAACAGAATGGGGAGGGGTAGGGGGAGAGGGGAAAGGGGGGGTAGGGGATGTGAGACCTTGCAAAACTACGGTGGGGAGGGAAAGGAGGGGAAGGGAAGGGGAAGGGGAAGGGGGGGAGATAAAGTTGTGAGCTTCACATTTTTGCAGTTGAAAACATGTGTTCATGCAACGGAACAAATAAACAAACAGAAACAAAAGGGATAGGGAGTTTCGCCACAAAAAAGCGAGAGGAACTACGACAACCCAAGTACGACAGATGCACGAAGGGTTTTAGAAGTACGACCTGGGGTGGAAAAAGGTGAAATCGAGGGGAGAGAAGAGGGAGCAAGGGAAGGGGAGATAGAGAGAAAGAAAGAAAGAAAGAGAGACAGAAAAACTGACAGAAAGAGAGGAAGAGAGTGATATATATATATATGTATATATATATATATATATATATATATATATATATATATATATATATATATATATATATATATATGTATGTATGTATATATATATTTATATATCTGTGTATGTGTGTGTGTGTGTGTAGATAGGTAGACAGATAGACAGATAGATAGATAGACAGACAGATAGATAGATAGATAGATAGACAGACAGACAGATAGATAGATAGATAGATATATATATATAGAGAGAGAGAAAGATAGAATTCAAAGAGAGAACTAAAAAAAAAAACGATAGAGAAAGAAAAAAGAACGAGAATAAGACGAAAAAGCACAGCTCCCCCCCTTCCTCCTTCCTCCCTCCCCCCTCCCCCCACTCAAAACGCGATTAGGTACCACACCAAACGAAAAAGCAAAAATAGCCACACCGCATAACGTGTAAAGTTCCCTAATGCCGGTCATAAAGCTCCTACATTAGGATTTTTTCGCCTTTTTTTTTCCCAAGAAAATTGTGAGCAAGTAATGGAATCCAGATCTTTCTGTTAACGGCGCTTCTCTCAACAGGGGTTTGCTAGTCAAAGCATAGCGTTAATGGCCCTTTAATGTCCTTTGATTAGGGCTTTTAGGGCATCCATTTTCCTGTGTGATTGATTGGTGGTGGGTGTGTTAAGGGGTAAGGGGAGGGGGGGGGGGTAGTGAGAGAGAGAAAAGAAAAGGGAAGGATAAGAGAATGAGAGGGAGGGGGATGTGAGGGAGGGGAGAGGGGATGGGAGTAAGTGAGGGGCGAAAGAGAGATATAGAGAAAGAGAAAGAAAGAAAGAGAGAGAGAGAGAGAGAGAGAGAGAGAGAGAGAGAGAGAGAGAGAGAGAGAGAGAGAGAGAGAGAGAAAGATATATATATATAAAGAAAGAGAAAGAGAGAGAGAGAGAGCGAGGATAAAGAGAAGGCCAGACATTCAGCCAGTTAGGCAAGCAAGCAGATACAGAAACAGACACTAAATGAGAAGACCAAGAAGAGACCGATAGAAAGAGTCGTGCAATTGATCAGAAGGAATTCCACTCAAGAAGCCGAAAGATGCAAAGTCAACACATCCCCCCCTTCCACCCCCCACCCCCACACCACCCCACAATCAACCCGACGCGCTATCAATTCCTTCTTCTTTCCCTCAATC
>BOPN01000678.1:344761-347261 GCA_017312705.2 Penaeus japonicus | reverse complement strand
TTACAAATGATAGTGATGAAAATAATGGTAATGATAATAACATTGATGGTGGTAATGACAGCGACATGAATAACAATGGTAATAATTAATATGATGATGATGATAATGATATTGACAATAGGGATAATAATTTATACTAATAACAGTGATGATAACAACAATATAAACAAAAATGTGATAAAAATTATGATAATGGTAATAGAAATAATTCCTAGGAATGCAATAATAATGGCTTTGATAATAGTAATATAAAAAAATAATGTTAATATTAATAATGATAATGATAATAATGATGACGATGATAATAATGATAAAAATAATCACAACAATAAGAATCAGAATAATGATAATCATAATTATAATGCCAAAATACTGGTAATGATTATAATGAAATGCTGATAATTATGATAATGATAATAATAATGATAATGATAAGGATATCAAAATAACTATGATAACAAGAATAATAACGGTATACAGACATATATAAAAGTATTTGTATATGAGTATGTAACCAAATAGGTTCCCTTTCTTTAATAAATTTGAAACTAGTCGTAAGATACTAGAAGCGGGATAAGGATGGAAAGCAACAACTAATGTAGAAATAAAAACAAAAGGTAGAAAAGAGGAAAAGAGGCAAAGAGGGAAAAAAAAAAAGGAAAAGGGGAAGAAAAAAATATTCCGTAAAAAAAAAAAAAAAAAAAAAAAAAAAAAAAAAAAAAAAAAAAAAAAAAAGCGTAATATCGAAGACAAATGAAACGGCAGCTAGGTTTCTCTTTCACCCTGGAACATGGACACCACATTACCAGCTCTACTCCGAACTCCCACTCCCCCTCCCTCCCACTCCCCCTTCCTCCCTCCCTCCCTCCCTCTCTCCCTCTCTCTTTACCCGACTTTCCTCTCGCTTTCTTTCCCCCTGCCTCCCCCTTCTCCTTTCCCCGTCTCTCTCTCTCTCTCTCTCTCTCTCTCTCTCTTTCTCTCTCTCTCTCTCTCTCTCTATCTATCTATCTATCTATCTATCTATCTCTATCTCTCTCTCTCTCTCTATCTATCTATCTATCTCTATCTCTCTCTCTATCTATCTATCTCTTTCTCTATCTTTCTATCTATCTATCTATCTATCTATCTATCATCTTTCTATCTCTTTCTATCTCTTTCTCTCTCTCTCTCTCTCTCTCTCTCTCTCTCTCTCTCTCTCTCTCTCTCTCTCTCTCGCCACCCTTCTCTTTCCATCTATTTCTCTCTCTCTTTTTTTCTCTTTCTCGCTATCCCCCCCCCCCCTCTCTCTCTCTCTCTCTCTCTTTCCATTTCTCTCTCTCCTTTCCCCGTCTCCCCCCTCTCTCTCTCTCGTTCTTTCTCTCGCTGCCTTGTTCTCTCTGTCTCTCACCCCCAACCTTTCTCTCTTTTACATTCCCCATCGTACCACATCTCTCCTTCCATTCTTTCTCTCTCCTCTCTCTCTCCCTTCCCCTCCTTGTTCTCCAGCCCCTCTCTTTTCTCTTGTCTCTTCCTCTTTTATATCCTTCTCCTCCTCCCCTCCATTCTCTCCTTTCCTCTCCCCTTGTTCCTTCGTTATTTTTTCTTCTGCCTTCCTCCAAACGTTTGCCATCCCCACACCCACTCTCTCCCCTCTCCCTTACCCCCTCCTCCCTCCCCCCCAATCCTCTAAATGCCGATGAACCTTGTCCCAAGTTTGCAGTCTTCCATGGACCAAAATTTCTCCCATTCGCCGTATCTTCTTATTTTCCCCTCCTTTTCCCTAGCTAAAATTTCCCCTTTCTCTTGTTCTTCCCCTGTTCTTACCTTTTTGTTTCTCTTCTTTTTCTTACCTTCCTCCTCTTCCTCCTCTTCTCCCTCACCCTACTCCGCCCTCACTTCCCACTCCCTTTCTCAGAAACCCCTCTCCTGCTCTTACCCCGTCCCCTCCCCAACACTCTTCGATACCCCTCACCCCCCCCCCTCTTCCAGACACCTCCCCTTCCCCTCCCCCCTCCCCGCTGCTCCTACGCCTTCTAACAGTTTCAAGTCAGATTTATCCGACCCTATTTCGTACTTTGTTCCCTTCTCCCCTCTCCCATTCTCCTCCCCTCCACTCTCTCACCCTCTCCCCTTTCCTCTCTCTCTCATCCTCTCTTCAATCTCCCTTTCCCCTCTCTCCTCCTCCTCCTCTCTTCAATCTCCCTTTCCCCTCTCTCCTCCTCCTCTTCCCACTCCCCTCATCTCCCCTCCCCCTCCCTCTCCCTTCTTCTCTACCCCCACCCTCCCCTCTCCCCGTTTCCCCCCTCCCCCCCTCCCTCCTTGACCTTTTTCTTGCGTTGCTTCTTCTTCCTTTTCTCTTGCATTTGTCTCATTCCCTTCGTTAGTAACATTGTTATCACTGTTTAATCGTGTTATTATCATCATAACCAATATCATTACCGTTATCATTGCTATTACTATCAATATCATTCTTATTGTTACTATTGTTATCATTATCATCATTATTGTTATCTTTATTTTC
>BOPN01000678.1:289761-292261 GCA_017312705.2 Penaeus japonicus | reverse complement strand
TGGGAGAATGAGAGGAGAGTGAAACGCAGATGCATAAAAGAAAGAAAAGAAAGAAACTCGCAAGAAAAAAAAAAAAAAAATCAGAGAATGAAATTAAAAGAAAAGGAGAAGAAAAAAAATCAACAACAACAAAAAAAGAAAAGAAAAAGAAAAAGAAAACAAAGCCCTAAAAAGCGAAAAAAAAAGATAAAAATAAAATAAAAATAAGGAAACCCCTACATATTTAGATATGATAATGCTACAACCTCGCCAGGAAACGCTGCCACCATGTCACTTATTTTTCTCCCTTTAAAAGACGATAGTCAGGAGAAATCACCAGGACGAGAGGTACCTTCCTTACTCTATGGTGAGGAGATGGTGAGGTCGTGGTGGCTTGTGGTGGTGGTGACTTGATTGTGTTGGAGTGTGTGTTTAGATTGGTGTTATTAGATTTTTTTTTTTTTTTTTTTTTTGTTATTAATGTTATCATCATTCTCATTGTTGTTATTGATGTCATTATTGATATGATTGTTTTTATATGGTTGTCATTATTGTTATTATCATTATTGTTATTGTTATTATTTTCATTGTTTTCATTACTGTTATTATTATTAGCATTGTTATTATTATTGCCTTTATAATTATCATCGTTGTCATTGTTATCATCATTACTATCATAACTAAAATTATTATCATAATCATTGTCATCGTTAGTGTTACCATTATTATTATCGATATCCTTATAATCATTAATGCTATCATTACTATCATTATCATTATCACTATCAATATGATAATTATGATTAACATAATTTTTATTGCCATTGTTATTACTATTATTATTATTATCATTATTATTTTTATCATCACTCTTATTATTACTATCATTTTCATAATCATTATAAATATTGTTACTGTGATATAATCATCATTATCATCAGTGTTATTACGGTTGTTATCATTGTTACCATTACCAGTATTATTACTATCATCATAATTATTATCCTTATTATTATTATAATTATCATTATTATCACTATCAATTTCATTATTGTTATCATTGATATCACTATCATTACTAATATTATTACCATCATCATCCATTTTATCATATTATGATGATTATCATCATCATAATAACTATTACACGATCGTTATTATCATCTGAATGAGAGAGAGAGCGACGGCCAGATAGAGGGAGTCAGATATACAATGATTTGCAATGCAACCAGAAATATGAATTGATACAGAATCAGAAAAGGAATCAAACAGAGAGAGAGACAGAGACAGAGACAGAGATACAGACAGAGACAGAGAGAGAGAGAGAGAGAGAGAGAGAGAGAGAGAGAGAGAGAGAGAGAGAGAGAGAGAGAGAGAGAGAGAGAGAGAGAGAGAGAGAGANATATATATATATATATATATATATATATATATATATATATATATATATAAATATATATGTGTGTATGTGTGTGTATTCTCTTATATGTTTATCGTCATAATCCTTATTATCGCTGTTATAATTACAGGGCGGGAGTGTGAGGTGTCGTTTTTATGATCATTATTATCATCCTCGGTGTCATTAACATAATTACTTGACAAGTGTGGAAGATTTCCCTTGGCCTTCCCTCCTCCTCCTTCTCCTCCTCCTCCTCTTCCTCCTTCTCTTCACACTCCTCTTCCTCCTCCTCTTCCTCAACCTCCTCCTCCTTCTCCTCTTCCTCCTCCTCCTCCTCCTCTTCCTTCTCCTCCCCCTCCTCCTCCTCCTCCTCCTCCTCCTCCTCTTCCTCTTCCTCCGCCCCTTCCTTTTCTAGATATTTCTCCCTTCCTCCTCCTTCCTTACTCCCCTCTCTCCTCTTTCTCCTCCTCCTCCTCCTTCTCATTTCATCTTCTTCCTCCTCCTTTTCGTCCCTGGTTGTTCTTATTTTCATCCTCTGATTTTTTTCTTCTCTTGCTCTTTTTTTAACATTCTTCCATCTCCTTTACCTCTTCTCATGTCTCCTATTCTTTTTTTTTCTCTCTCTCTTTCTACTTTCTCCTCTTCTTTTTGTTCCCTTTCTCATCCTTCAATTTTCTTCTTCTTCTTCTTCTTCTTCTTGATTTCTTTTCTCTTATTTTCTTCACCCAAAACAACATCTTCTTCATCTTCCATTTTTGTCTTCATCCTCCTTCCCTTTCATTTCACTTTTTACTTTTCTTCGTATTCTTTCCCTCCTTCTTACTCCTGTTTCATTTCTTTCTCTCCTCTTCCTGCTGATCCTCTTCTTACTCGTTTTCCCCTTCCTTCTTTCCCTCCTTCCTTCTTTCCTCACTTCCTCTTCCTCCTCTTCTTCCTCCAACTTCACCTCCCCCTTTTCCTCCACTTATTCCTCCTCTTCGAGCCACTTCTCCTCTTCTTACTCCGATTCCCCTTATCCTCTTCCCCTATCACCTCCTCCACCTCTTCAATTTTCTCCTCCTCTCCTTATTCCTCTTCCTGTTTCTCGTCGACCTTCTAGTTTTCTTATTCTTCCTTTTTCAT
>BOPN01000678.1:262261-267261 GCA_017312705.2 Penaeus japonicus | reverse complement strand
CAAACACATTCATCAAGTTTCGCAGTAACCAATCCAGCTATCCATCTCCCATGACTCCCTGTCTAACTGTACCAGTCATAAATCATCCACTAAGTATAAACACACACAAGTATAAACACACAAACACGCAAAGTAAACAACGTGTACCAAAGTCAAAAAAGGTTCTCGAGAATTCCCCAGAAACATTCACACGAGCGCCATTAGAGGTATCATAAGAGTCAGGAATCGATAGCGACATTATAATCCAACACCTGCGATCTTTCTATATAGGAAAAGGTCATGAGGTGATGGCGCTGGGTACGCGAAGGAGGCTTATATATGTATGTGCTTGTTCGGTTGAGATACGTGGTTCTCATGACCCGGTCGGAACAGGTACTTTCATCATTCAGTCTCATGACCCGATGAGTATGATGAACGTATGTCAAATGTGTCTCTAGGTGGGTTTGTATGGGTCACGAGAGAGGATTGATTGGGGGGGGGGGAGTTCTTGATGAGAATGATGAATGCATCTGTGGGTGGGTGAGTATGGCTTCACGAGGGAGAGTAGGGGGTGAAGCGTTGTCATAACAACATACAAAACTCATAGTGAATATATTCTTTTTGTGTGTCTTTCTTGGATCGACTTCGTAAAAGGGGACTCCTTCGGCACCGAGCACACTGTTATTGTTTATGCAATTGCCTCGGGGCGTTTGATCAACCGCGATAAGATTCCCGGAAATGAATCTCTGGTCAGCATTTCCCACGAATCACGGGTTTATTTCCTGGTCTGTTGATAGTTTCAGTCTGGGGGTCATACTCGCCAAGCTGGTTGACGTCGTTGGGGTGAGGGTGGGGTGGGGTGGGAGAGTAGAGGAAGAAGAGCTACAGGGGAAGAAAGACGGTGGAATGGAAGAAGAGGTTTGAGGGAGAAGGAAGAGGATGGGAAGGAGGAAGAGAGGGGAGAGGGGGGAGGAAAAAAGTAGGTGAGAGGGAGGGACGTAAGGGCAGAGAAGGAGAGAGTGGAAAAAGAGGGGGGAAGAAAAGAGTACAAAAGGGAAGAGTAGAAGACTAGGGACGAAGAAGGAAGGGGAGAGGGCACAATAGGATAGAGTAAAATAGGGACAGGGGAATGGAGGGGAAGAACCAGGAGAGAAAAGTAAAAGAGGGGAGAAGAGGAGAAAGAAGAAGGAGAGAGGAAAGAAGAGAGCATGGAATCCATGATAGTCTTCCATAGCTTCTAAAAGCGAATCCTCGGAGACATTGCCAATGATTCATGCAATGTTACTATCATGCACCTTGACGTGTCCACCTCCAGGTTACTCGACTCCAGAACGGTTGTTTTGTTTCTAACTTCGGCTGTTATAAAGTATTTGTAATTGCTACAACAGCCTGATTGAGCTTGATCTAATTTCGACTGCCTTTTTAACTGAACGATCGATCAAGATTATGGCTCTGTGTAGGTTACTCCACGCCTACTTTTTAATCGTCTCTCATTTGTGTTATTGTCTGTCTGTCATCACAAGTCGTTTCGTTCCCTCATGCGCGGTACCAATTTGCCGTGGTACTTATACCTCGTTTGTTGGTTTGAACTTTCGATGAGCGAACACAGCACGCTGACAGTTCATTCCTCACACGGCTGTTGGTCGGGCAATCAGAACAGTTGGTGATTAATCCGCATTGCAAGTCTGAGTGGTGCAGTTGCAGGCTGTGAAGGACGGGTGGTTGCGGCGATTTGCATACGGTGCATTTTGTACATACAGAGTTGATATTGATCATTGATTCTGCAAGAAGAAAGCGACAAATGTACCTTTTGATTTATGTGATGATTCGGTACATCAACAATGGCCTTAAGAAGCGATCCATCTTTGTGAAATATTCAAGAATGAGGCAGTAAATGGTATGTATTTTCCATTGTCAATTTTTTTTCTATTATGTTGAATGGCACGATCTACATAATATGGCTTTTGTACACTGAACTGCATCACATGCTAACTTCGGTAATTCGATTAATAGTAAGATTTATTATCCACGGCCCATTTCAGATGTACGGGCATCTTCTCATTAATATTCTGTTTCTTGTAAGATCTCGTGGATAATGGCACTAGGAAGGGAGCCTAGTTATCAATGCACAAACCGGGTATTCAGATGGTCACTGGAGAAAAACAAAACAAATATACGCTCACAAACTTTCTGAGATAGAGAATTAAGGCAATATTTTTAAGCATACAAAATGGCAATTGCTCACAAATATCATGCCCAATTTGCAATTTAAGCTCTTCGAGTAAGTAAGTGTTTATTAATGAGTCTCCTTCTTCCCCTTCAAACGCTCCATCACAAAAACCAAACACACACACAATTGCTCGAGGAAGTGTGCCCACTCAAGCATTGGCTCATACGTATTGCAACATTCTCATACGCAGCCGTAAGAAAGCTTGGCGTGTACATATGCAGTGCGTGCATTCAAAAGATCATTTATGAATATATATTCCTTCATGTCCATCGTACACATGCACATACTCAAGAACCGACAAAAGCACAGAACATGCACGTACGAGCACAATTATTTAACACGTACAGCAATGCATACAGAGGCATATCTGTATCCATCAATCGTGAATATAGATTTTTCTATCATCTGGTTGAGGCAGAGATAAGTACACATGGGAATAAGTATATGTGTAAAATATCGATAAGTCTACGAAATGATTAATTATTCAATATAATCATATATACATATACATGTATGCCAATCTCTATACCAATGCACGTGATCCCCCCCCCCCATCCCCCCACAAACAAACGCACAGGCGCAAACGAACCGAAATCACACACCACGCCAAGCAAGCAATACCCTCTTGTACATCAACACACACGCATTGTCTCTGACACCGAAATTACAACTGATATAATCTACATTTCCCAAATGGCCGAAATTAAATTCAATGCCTTTTTTTCCCCCGCGGGTGATTCGGGAACTGCACTGAAAATGGAAAACCTTGCATTTGGTCGTATGAAGAGATATCATTTGAGATTTTATGCCGACCAAGTGCGCTCTGTCTGGCCCGGCTAACTAATGGTCGGCATTAGGCATAGTGCAGTTACTATTTTACAGAGAATAGATTTGAATAACTCTAATATTTGGGCTTAGCGCATTGGTCACACGCGGACTTCTACCCCTCCCTTCCCCTCCCCTCTCCCACTTCCCCCCTTTTACCTACCTCTCCTTCCCCCTTTTCAAATTTCCTTTTCTAATCCCTCTTTGTATTGAAATCTATCCCATTTACCCTCTAAAATATGGTGAAATAGATAAATCGACAGGTAAGAATGAAGAAAGTGCTTCATATGCCACGATTTTGGTCTCAATGTTATTATTATTAAGCTCGTTGGTCATACTGGCACAGCTGTTGGTTCTAATAATTTCTATACTGCTATTGTATTTTTGTTGTTGTTATCAGAATAAACACGATTACCATTTATGTTATTATTGTTATCATAATCAGCAATCGTAATAGTATTATCACAGTTACCTTAACCATTATTATCATCTTTATCATTAACCTTATTCCTATTTCTGTTTTTTAATGTCACTGATTATTGTTACTGGTATTATCAGTATCATTATTGTTGTTATTAATAGTATCATTAACATTTCCAACAGAAGCAAATGCTTTGTAGTAAAAATTAACAAAACATTGTCAGTATTATTGAATGTATCATTATCATTACTATTATTATCATTATGATTATCATTATCATTACCATTGCTGTTATAATTGTTATTATTATCACTATTCTACTATCATCATTATTATCTTTAACTTTACTATCATTATCATTACTATTACTATCATCAACATCCTTATTATTACCAATAACCAACTGAATATCAGCATAGTCACTGCATACCCAATACGGTGTAATCATCTCTATTTTTTTTTTTTTTTTTTTTTTTTTTTTTTTTGTAACCGTTATCAAGGAAATAACAGAAGTAATGTGATTAACTCCATAATCATAACATTCATCATTATCATCATTACTATACCTCTTCTTCCACGAACAGGTATGTTAGTTATCAGCCTTTAGTCAACGATCGCGATAGATCATGTGATATCGGCGTCCTTGTTCCCAACTGCCTCGTTGCCGGCGCCCTAATGACCTAACCGCTCGTTGTGAGCAATAATCCATAGCGAAATTCTGCTCGTTCGTTGGTATAGAAGCGCTAGCGGTCTCCCCTATGTGAGTGAGGGATCGAAAGTGTCTCCGTGAGGGAAGCTGTTGGTTGAAATCGTGTACTCTTTGTTGTTTTGTTTGGATTTGTCTCTGGTTTTTGAATGGGGTGTCTATTTTCTCTCTCTCTCTCTCTCTCTCTCTCTCTCTCTCTCTCTCTCTCTCTCTCTCTCTCTCTCTCCTATATATATATATATATATATATATATATATATATATATATATATATATACATATATATTATATGCATGTATGTATATGCATATATTCATGTATGAAAAAATATATGTATATATACATATGTATACATATTTATATATATATATATATATATATATATATATATATATATATATATATATATATATATATATATATATGCATGTATGTATGTTTGTATGTATGTATATATGTATGTGTGTGTGTTTCGATTTCTCCCTTTTTCTCTTCTCCCCCTTTTTTCCTTTCCCTTTCCCTCTTTCTGCCCAACTCCCTCTCCCTCTCCTTTTACCTATCCCCCTGTTTCTCCCTCTCTCCCTCTCTATCTTTCCATCACCACATTTCTCATCCTACCTTTCTTCACCACGTGCGATTTCTTGCTAATGCCAATCCTTTCCTCTTCCTCTGGCTTCTGGTCGCGCATGTCAAGTAACAGGCACCCTCCTTGAGCATGCGTAACCATGTGTGTCTGCTCGTGTGCGAGGCATCAATCACCTACCCCCTTCTTCATCCCATACTGAACTCCCCCCACTCAACCCCCAACCCCAACCCCCCCTTTCTTCACCCCATCACTG
>BOPN01000678.1:219761-222261 GCA_017312705.2 Penaeus japonicus | reverse complement strand
CCGACATCCCTCTCCCCCCCCCCCCCCGACCGCATCCCATCCCCGCCCATCCCCGCCCACAAAAGAGCGTCGCCAGTGATGATAGACGCCCTTAGTGTACACAGACGCTAGCGGTAATCACGCCCTAGACGATAATCATAATAACGCTAATGTTAATCCGCATGACCACGATAGCGTACCAAACAAGGATAATTGTGATGAACACGATAATAGCCTTGCAAGTAATGATGATGATAATGCATTGACAGCAACATCGAGCCTTAATCCTCTGGCAATCTATAAAAGCCTCGGGTTAATTCAATAGACTGCAAATATAAACATTCAATAAAAGTGCGTATCGATGTAAATAGTGGGTGAAAACACTAGCGGGGGTGGGGGGGTGGGGGTAGGGGGTGGTGGGGGGAGGAATAAATCATTCAAAGAACGATAATAAAGAAAAGAAAAGATGGAGGGGTGGGGAGGGGGGAGGAAAAAAAAGCGAAGTATAAACACATACACGAACACTTTTCAAAACAGCTGACAACACCCTCTCTCCCCTCCTCTTCCCCCCTCCTCCTCCTCCTCCTCCTCTCCATCCTTTCTCCCCCCCACCCCCCCACCCCCACAATTCTCCCCCCTCCCCCACCCTTTTTCCCCCCCTTTATATTTTCACCAATTTTATAACTACCATCTAATACAATAACACACAAAATCCGTACACATGATACACTCACCTAACACCACGTTGGGCCGATGTAAAACACGGTGATTGCTTCAAATCAGAGGTTATAAACATTTACAATATCGGGAGCTGTTGGAGGAAGTCTTTCAACATAAATCGTGGTTTGAGTTACAACTTGAGGAAACACAAATTTGGAGTCTCTACCCCCTCATCCCCCACCCCCACCCCCCCACCCCTTCCTGCGTGCGACCTCTCTCTACTCTCCTTCTTCTGTGCCCCTCCCCCTTCCTCTACACTTCGTCTACCTTCTTACCCCCCTTCCCTCTCGTTCTCCTCCCCCCCCCCCCCTCCTCATGTCCCCCGTCTGTCTCGCTCCCCCACTCCCGCGTGTGTCCACCATCTTTGCCTTCTTCTCTCTCTCCTTATCCTTCTCCCTTCTCTCCTTCTCCCCTCCCTCTCCCTTACCCCCTTCTCTCTCCCGTCTCCCCCTCTCCCTCCTCTGCGCCCTTCCTTATGTCCTCCTTCATGTCCCTCCCTACTGTCGCTATCCCCCTATCCCCTCTCTCCTCGTTCCCCTCCCCCCACCCTCTCCCTTTTCTCTTCCCCTTCCCCTCTTCCTCCTATCCCTCTCCTTTTCTACTGTTGCTGTCCCCCTCTCCTCTCGTTCCCCTCCCCTCCCCCCTTTCTTCCTCGCCCTTTCTCCTCCCCTCCCCCTCTCCCTCTCCTTTTTCTCCCCCCCTTCCCCTCTCCTTTCTCTCCTCCCCTGCCCCTCTCCCTTCTCTCCTCCCCTGCCCCTCTCCCCTCTCCGCTCTCCCTACCTCCTCTGTCAAGTGGCGATTCGTTGCTGAAATATATTTATGCGTTGGCGACAGAATAAGTGTGTTTGTTCTCTCTGATTTATATATCTATTTATTTACTTTTAATGTTTTCGCATTCGAAACGATACGGTTAATGACAAAATTCACAATGATCGTAATATTCTCAGCTACAAAAATGTTGATAGAAATTATCAGGGTATTATTACTATCAATATTATCATCATTTTTATTATCATTATCATCATCATGTTAATTATTACTGTTATCATTATCAATATCATTAGCAGTAAAAGTATCATTTTTTTATTATCAATATCATTATCATCACTATTACTATCATCATTATTATTATTATCATTATTATTTCATTATAATCATCTTTATTATCATTATCCTTGTTATTATTATCATTAACATTATGATTATTGTTATTATCATAATTATCAATATCACTATTATTATCATTACCATTTTTGATAGTATTGCTATCGTCATCATTATTACCATTGTTATCATTATCATTATTATTATTGCCATGATTATTAATGTCAACATTATCATGACTGTCATTATTATCATCATTATCAATATTGTTATCATTATTATCATTATAATCAATGTTATTATTGTCATTATTTTTATAATTATTATATTTATTATCACTATTAAAAATATTACCATCATTTATATTTGCTTTATATTATTTCATTATTTTCATATCATCAGTATTACTATTATCATTGTTATCATTATGATTATTATCGGCCATATTATCATTATTACTAGTATTGTTATTCTTATTACTATTACTATTGTTATCATTATGACTGTCACCATTATTAATTTTAAAATTTTCATTGTTGTTATTATTGTTACTATCATTATAATTGTTCTGATTATCATTCTTGTCATTATGTTACGAATACCAAGGATGATGATAATATTGATAATAATGATGATAATAATGGTATTATTGATGCTGATATTAACAATGATAACCGTAATAATGATAAAGAAATGA
>BOPN01000678.1:199761-204761 GCA_017312705.2 Penaeus japonicus | reverse complement strand
GGTAGAGGGTAGAGGGGAGAGGGTAGAAATGGGGAGGGGGGGGGGTGAGGGGAGAGGGTTAGGGAGATGTAGAATGGGAGAGGGGGAGGTAGGTGAAGGATAGAATGGAGGGAGACAGAGGAAAGAGGAGATAGGGGATAGGATAAAGAATAGAATGGAGGGAGACAGAGGAAGGAGGAGATAAGGGATAGGATAAAGGATAGAAAGAGAGACCGGAGATGAGAGAGAAGAGACAGAGACGGGCAGAAATTAATCGATAAAAAAACACAAAACGATAAGACAAAAAAAAAAAAAAAAAAAAAAAAGGAATTCAGGAACTCAGGAAACTCGACTAAAGTAGAATTTCATTTCCCTTCCCGGATTCCCAGTAAACGCCACACGATGAATTACTAATCGAAGATGTTAATATCCCTCTGAGCTGAGACGAGAGGGTCCAAAGGCGCTGCATCTCCTTCCGTATCCTATAAAAGTCATGGGATGCCTGCGAAGAAGTCGTGAGTTTGGAAAGGTTCGTGATCTTAGAGAGAGTTATGAGCAGTTGTCATGAGGCCTGTAAGAGTTGTCATGGGGCCTGTAAGAGTTGTCATGAGGTCTCGTGGAGTTATCATGAGGCCTCTAAGAGTTGTCATGAGGCCTCTAAGAGTTATCATGAGGGGTGGTAGCATTAACGTGAATTTATCGTGATGTTGACGATTGGATGTTTTGCTCGACCAAGAGACGATTTCTAATTTACTTCAAATGCCAATGATTGGAAATGTTCAACTCGATTGAACTTTTGGAATGGGAATGAGAGATCTTTTGAAAATATTTTTGGTGTGATTCGCTACAACAAGGAAAAAAAAACACTATGGAATTGTATGTAGTTCGAGATAATTCGCTTGGTGATGGATTATGAAAATCGCCTGTATTTATGGTTGCGTTTAGATGTGCCAATCTGATTGTTTTAATCCATTTGACTCTCTCTCTCTCTCTCTCTCTCTCTCTGTCTCTCTGTCTCTGTCTGTCTCTCTCTTTCTGTGTGTGTGTGTTTTTAGCTATCTGTCTATCTATATTCAAAGCTATCTATTTGTCTGTCTATCCAAATCCAAATTCATCTATCTATCGATCAGTCAATAATTCCATCTATCTATCTATCTATCTATTTAAGTATATGTGTGTATTTTGATATATCTCTATCTATATTTCTATCGATATAGGCATACGTAGATAGATAGACAGATAAATAGTCAGATATAGATATAAATCTATATAAGTACACATAAATGAATAGACAGATATTTACACATACAAATATAAAAGATATTCTTAAAGCTATTTCCTCTCCCGAGCGTACAAAGTCACAGGTAAGACATTTTGTGCGGAGTGCGATGGCAGTAGCCCGCCAGAGTCACGTTGCATGATAGCTCCCAATATTCACTGTATCGACAAAATGGAGTCTAACACGAGCTTGATACAAGATGGAGTGGATTTCAGCTTTAATATTTTGGATAATGTTCTGGCGAATATGAACTTTCAGAACGGAAATTAAAAGCGTTTCAAGAGCTTTATTATATTTTAACACTAAAATTGACGTGTGATTACTATGCATATTCCACATTTAGTAGGCATTTTATTTATAATTTAATTTGGATTTGTGAGTTTTGGCGGATTATTCAAATGATATTTTACATTAGCATATAGGCAGTTGTGTCCACAGCCTGTAGCAAAATGGCGTCATAAAATTACAAGCACGAATAGAGGTTTATACTGTCATGAGCTAATAACACACACGATGCATAAATTTTACGACTAACCTTTTGTGTCGCCGTGTTGAAAAAAAAAAAAGAAAAAAAAAAGGGAGGTCCGTGGTTATCCTATACTGCCAAAAAGGAGGTGTTTTCGTGTGTAGGATTCGTGGTAGGTCTGAAGAGTGCAAAGGAGATAGGAAAAGATTAGAGATGTAGAGGAATAGAGAGTGCGTTAGAGGAGCTGGGAAAAGATGGGGGGAGAAATTGCCCATGGCGGGGGGGAGGGGGGGAGGGGAGAGGAAAGTGGTGAGTAGGGAGTGACGGAGGGAGGAAAGTAGTGAGGAGGAAGTGAAGGTAAGAGGGGGATTGGAGGAGGTAAAGGAGATACAAAAGTGGTGAGGAGGGAGTGTGGGACACAGGAAAGGTTAAGAGGTGAGTAAGGGAGAGAAAAAATAATGAAGAGACAAATGAAGTAGAAACCAGAAGGGTAAGGAGAGGAGGGGGATTCATAGGGAGAACGGTAGAGGGAAGGAGAGAGAGAGAGAGGGGAAGGGGGAAGGAAGGGGAGAGAAACGAGAGGACTTTGGTTTCTGTTTAGTAAATATGTCACCGAGTCCCATGGCGAAACAGACCCCCGTCTCAGAGACTCTGACAAATCGCAGTGTCAGAAATCCTACACCCGTTCACAGCGTCCTTAACTAGGATTCTTTATTGGGGATATGCATCAACAGCTCCCATGTCATGCCCTCCTAACTCCCCCCTCCCCCTTTCCCTCCGACTGTTTCCCACTCTTTCTCAATCTTCCCTTCTTCCTTCTTTGGCTTCTACCTCATTTCGCCTCTTTATCTTGTTTATCTATTTGTTTTTCTTGTCTTCCCTTTTTTTTTCTTTGGAAAATCCCTCTCTATCTCAATTTGTTTTTTTTTCTTCCTTTCTCTCCATTTTCCCCTTCATTTACTTATCTATCCTATCCACTGTTCTTTCTAGTTTATTATTCTCCCTGCTAGATGTTTCTACCATTTTCCTTGGATATTCCCCTTCCTCCCTGCTCCGTAATCTCTCTTTCTCCTTCCCTTTTCCCTCTCTTCCCTCCTACCCTCTGTTCCTCCCTACCTTCCTTCTTTCCTTCCGATCTCTCTCTTTCTCACTCCCTTCCATCCCTTATTCCTTTGACTTTTTCCTTTCCTTTCTCCCTCCCTCTCTCCCTTCCTTCCTTCCCTCACTCCCTCTATTCCTCTCTCCCTCCTTCCCTTTCTTCTTCACCCTCCCTTCCTTCCTCCCTCTCTCCTATTCTCCTTCTCCTCCTTGTATTTTTCCCCACCCTCCCTCCATTTTTTCCCTCCCTCACTCCCTCTCTCCCTTCCTCCCTCACTACCCCTTTCCATACCTCCCTCCTTTTTTACACTTCCCTCCTTCACTCCCCCTTTCCCTTCCTCTCCTTTCCCTTCATCTCCTCCTTTCCTCCCTCCCTCTCTCCATGTAAAGGAAGAAATAAGTTCACCAAAATTACTCCGCGATACTGTGAACCTAGTGCCTCCGCCATTACATAAAACTTAGAGATAACGAACTCCATATATCTCCACTTTATTAGATTGTTGGATAATGGACCATTTCCTCCTTTTTTTCTCCCTTTTCAGGTGTTTTTTGAAAGATGTTCAGAAGCGCACGAAGCTCCCAGGGTGATTGAAGGCGGCCATGTCATATCCGTCAGAGGTAAGATCAGCTGTAATCACACTTCTTATCGGGGTATTGATTCGGTGAACGGGGGGGGGGGGGGTTGTTGGTGAAGTGTGTGTTTGTTGGTCGTGGGAGTGTGTTTGATTCTGTGTGTGTTTCGGAGGGGGGAGGGGGGGAAGGGGAGGGGGGTTTATTTGTCAGCCAGGTGAGTGGGGTTATTTTTTGGCTGTGTGTGTGTTGTGCGTGTGTGTGTTGTTGTTTTGTTATCCAGGGGAGTGCTTTGTGCCTTTGTTGTGTAAGTTTTGTTGGCCATGTGAGTGGGTTTTTGGCTCGGTGTGTATGTTGTTTTGTTGGCCATGTGATCGGGTTTTGGGTCGGTTTGTATGTTGCTTTGTTGGCCAGGTGAGTGGTTCTTTTTTGGCTCTGTGTGTATGTGAGTGTATTCTTATGTCCGTGAACAAGTTTGTGTATTTGACTCTATATTTGATATTTTACTATCGAGTGGGTTTTGGATTTGTCTGATTCTGTATTCCTAATGAGTGTGTTCTGATATTTCTGACTACGCGCGGGTGCATGTGTGTGTCTTTGTTGGTGTATGCATTTGCACACTTGGGTATATGCAGGGATATCCTAGAGAATATAAAAAAATATCATTTACAGATATCAAGATATCAAAAAAAAAAAAAAACTGCCTAACACAACCAAGTTCAAAACCAACCCGTGTAAATAATACCCATCACAAAAGAACTCACACAGAGAGGAGGAAAAAAAGGCGGGGAGGGAGTGGGGTGGGGGGGAGAAGGTGGTGAGACACCAAATAAAAGAGAGAAAAGAAAGAGACTAAAAGGACATAACATTAATTAAGAAGAGGAGATACGGTCCCAGAGGCGAGAAAAGTAAAGAGCTCGTTTGCGTAGAAGGTTTTGTTCATGCGGCCTTTGGAGTGAGACAAGCGAGAGTGCCCCGTTTGCCGTTCTACAAGGAAGAAATGGCATATTCGATAATCAATACTACTGGTGCCCCAAATATTTCACAAGGAAGCAGGGGGAGGTGGAGGGGGAGGGGGAGTTTCTTATCCCCCCACCCACCCTCCATCTCTCTCTCTCTCTCTCATTTTCCTCTTTCTATTGCCCGTTTCCTACTTCGGGGCTCTCTCTTTCCCTCTGTCTGGCTGTTTGTCTGGCTGTTTGTCTGTCTCTCTCTCTCTCTCTCTCTCTCTCTTTCTTTCTATCTCTCTCTTCCTCTATCTATCTGTCTGTCTATTTATCCTATCGCTATCCAAACTGACTGTCTCTCTCTTTCTCTCTGTCTATCTATCTCCCTCGCCTGTTATCATCCAATCTTTCCCCTTTATCAAGACAAAGAATGGGAAAGGAATGGCAGAAGGAAGGAGACAAATGAAGAAGAAGAGGAAAAGGGGAAGAAGAGGAAGGAGAAGGATTCAGGAGAAGAGGGAGGGGAAGACGTGAAGTTTAGTTCTGAGATAATTGTCTTGAGGAGATTCTTGCAGATTGAGTATATTATTTCCCTTCAAAGTTCCTCCTCAAAAAAAAAACAAAAAAAACAAAAACAGATCTTTATTTTCCTTTCTTTTTT
>BOPN01000678.1:192990-194490 GCA_017312705.2 Penaeus japonicus | reverse complement strand
TTAGCAACAATGTCATGACTGTACATCAATGTATCAAAGCTTGCCTATCCCTATACACAAAAGGGAAAATGTTTAATGCAAGCGAATATTGTATTCCTATTTATGCTATTTATCATAAATAATTAACAACAACGACAATTAAATTAAACATATACAAGAAAAAAAATCACCAATCACAATGAACAAGCCTTCTGTATTTTCGAGATTACGTTAAACAATCAAATACGAGGTAAAACAAACATTAACTAACAGTCGCACATTTTAACACGAACACACACACACACACATGTATATGCATACAGAAATGGAAATAGAGAGAAAGGCAGAGCGATACAAAGACAATCAGAATGAAGAGAATAAAAGGCTAGATAAACCAGACCATGGTAATTTGAATTCATAACCACCTTAAATCGAACGACACATACGTAACAACCTTAATACTTCCCCTCCCTCCCTCCTTTTCTTCTTCCCTCCTCCCTCCCTCCTCCCCCTCCTACCATTCACATCTCCCTCCAGCGCATCCTTCCCCGCCCGGCAGCTCGCGATGGTAGTGGAAACATTGGTTCCTAAGGGTGCCACAACGTCTGTATTGGTGGTGGTGCTAGCGATGGCGCTGTATGATACTGAATGCAATAGAAGCCCTAATGCTTACCAGAATAGTGCAATATACCTTAATTTATAGTCGCATATGCATTTTTTACCCCTTCTATTATCGGAGTTGGAATTAGGCTATTGGAAAATTTAATAGAATTGCCGTCAAATGCGATAATAATAGACCAATTAAGGGAATATCGTTCTCGCCGAAGCACTGTGCGTCTCCCATTTGGCAACGGAGGCCTAAATATAGAGCGTTTCGCCGGTTGTCACATTCATCAATACAGCCATTGTATTTCTATCTTGGAAAATTGCTATGAATTGCAGGTGCTCAGGTGGCGGCCAAGTACTAATTTGCCTCCTATTTGTATTTGTTCAATGGTGCAGCTAATTGGAAAATTCAGCTATTCAATTATTCAAATTCATTAGACCACCATTTGTAAACCGAGCTATCATTCCGATATACCCACAGTTCAGGTATGGATTAAAATGAATGGAATTCCCCATAATTAACCCTCCTCCCATCCCTACTTAACAATCCAATGCAAAAAAATGGAGAGGCATTGAATTTTAATTTTCACCTTATTGCTCTGTATGGAAAACTTACCAGTTTGCTGGAAATTACATGGTTTTGTCCTCATTTTCCACAAGCTGTTATTATGCTAGCACGTGATCCAAAAGATGGGTCTTATATATACAGGCTGTGTGGGCGTTTTTGGCCTGACCCGCACGTTCGTTGCCATGACAACAGATGATGCTCTGTTCAGAATCCTCGGTGGGATATGAAAAAGCTTAACCTGATATATGATCCATCGGTAAAAATAACCCAATCGTGGTAACCAATATCGGCTACGATACGTACATAATCATAAATTATCAGGATGGTATTATTTACAGGAAATAAAT
>BOPN01000678.1:180490-182990 GCA_017312705.2 Penaeus japonicus | reverse complement strand
GGAAGACGAAAAAAAAGTAGATAATACACGTAAGAAAATGGAAAGCAACTAAAAAGAACTAAAAAAGAAGAAACAAGAAGAAAAAAAAAGAGAAAGGGTAGAAGAAAGAGAAAGCAAAAAATATCACATGGCCAAATCACCGTCCAAGAGTGACCATAGAAAGCCTGTTAAGGTTTAATCGTATTTATGATCAGCAAAAAAGTAGGAGGAGAAGGAGGAGGAGGAGGAGGAAGAGGAAGAAGAAGAAGAGGAGTAGGAGGATGAAGAGGAAGAAGAAGAAGAGGAGGAGGAGGAGGAGGAGGAAAAGGAAGAAGAAGAGGAGGAAAAGGAAGAGGAAGAGGAGGAGACGGAAGAAGAAGAGGGGGAAGAAGAAGAAGAGGAGACGGAAAAAGAGGAGGAGGAGAAGAGAAGGAAGGCGAGGAAGAGGAAGAGAAGGAAGAGAAGAGAAGGAAGGCGAGGATGAGGAGGAAGAGGAGGAGGAGGTAGGTTCTCGTAGGAGACCTTGAGAAATGTAGAAAGGGTTTTAAGTACATAATCAGGGCCATGCTTGAAGGTGGTCAGTCAAGGAGGTTTTATGATGTGTTTCTTATGTTGGTAATATGTGGCGTGTGAATGGAGACAGACGCAAAAACAGGCTCATAAATACGGGCTTGGATTTGTGTGTGTGTGTGTGTGTGTGTGCGTGTGTGTGTGCGTGTGTGTGTGTGTGTGTGTGCAATATTTTTTATGATAATGATAAAAATGATAATACTGATGATAGTAATTATGAAAGGATGGAAATTATCAAAATGATAATTGATAATGGTGATTGCGATGAGAAATAAATATAATAATAATTTTGATAACAATGACCATCCTGATATTATTATTGACAATAGCAATAATAATTATGGTACGTGCAATCACAATGATAATACATAAAGGCAACATTGCATTTTCACTTCTACTCCCTTCCCCCCTTTTTTTCTTTTTTTTTTCTTTTTTTTTTTTTAGCAACCCACAGATACGCCAACCCCACAAAGAGCACTTTATCTTAGGTTGGAAAAGGATGGAAGGAAAAAAGAAGTCAAAGCCAGTCCATGAATGACCTCCACTCCCCCCCCCCCCCCCACACACACACCACCCGCCCCAACCCTTCCCCTACCTCCCTACCTACCTACCTACCTCCCCCACTACTCTTTGTATGACATCTATTCCCCCCTCCCTCCCTCCCTCCCTCCTCCTCTTTCTCTCTCTCTCCCCTTCCACTCTACCCCCATCTTCTCCCCTCCCCATCTACGCCTGCACTCCCACCCCGCCTACATCCCCATCCTCACGCAACCTACCTATCCAGCCCTCCACCCCCACTAACGCCCGTCTACCCATCCACCCTCCATCCTTACCCCAACTAAACCCCCCCTACCTCCTCCCTCCCTCCTTCACCCCTCACCCCCCTCCCCCCCCAACCCAACCCACCCGCCCCCCCCCCCCCCCCCCCCACCAACCCAACCCATCCGCCCTCACCCCTTCCCCAGCCCCACCACCAACCCATCCGCCCTCACCACTCTCCCCCCCCCACCCCACCGACCCATCCGCCCTCACCCCCACTATAAAAGCCCGGCGGCGAGAAAGGGTTGTAAGCAAAAGTCGAGGTGCAATAAAGCCCATACGTGTCCGTCTAGCTCTCGGAACACCGGAATGGTTCGCTGGCGGTTCGTCAAAGAAGTTCGCTGGTTCGGACTTCTGAACTCGGCGGTTCTTCGTGGGGGGAGGATGGGGGTAGGAGGGCGGGGGTAATTGTATCTGCGTTGTGATATGATCTTTCTCTCTCTCTGTCTCTATGTCTTTCTCTCTCTCTCTCTCTCTCTCTCTCTCTCTCTCTCTCTCTCTCTCTCTCTCTGTCTCTCTCTCTTTCTCTCTCTGTCTCTCTCTCTCTTTTGATAACATGGGGTAAGAGAAGCAAGAGAAAAGGAGGGTAAGGGGAGGGGGAGATATGAAAGGCGGGGGAAGGGGAGGGGGAATGTAGGGAGGGGTAAGAAAGGAGCTTTGAAAGGGGGGAGAGTGGACTGTCTCACGAGTAATTCTAAAATTCCAAAACGTCATCTATGTATCCAGATGATTAGCATCGCCACACAAAACATCAAACAAACAAACCATCCATTTCACACTCAGATATCATCATCCTTTTTTTCCTTTATCATTTTACTTTTTTTTACCTATATTCCAAAAAATGAAACCCAAACTATTCATTACAAAGGAACAACTCAACAATACTTTACGTCATCATTAAACAAAACAATAAAAGCAAAATAATTCCTTTTTCACTCAAATTCTATTAACTGATCTTCCAATTTTTATATTTTTCCTCCCACACTTCTCCTAATCCCCATCCCTAACAATATATATAACCAAAATGACTCATTAGTAATGACACAACACTATCTTACGTCACCCATTTAATAATTCCACCAACGCTCAAAATCCCCCCCCCCCCCCACTCTTCCCTTCCTCTCTTGTCATC
>BOPN01000678.1:160683-168183 GCA_017312705.2 Penaeus japonicus | reverse complement strand
TGATAAGCAAATCAATGACAGCGTAAAAATAGATAGGCCTTGATTTTAGCGACTCCAATTGTAAGAAAATCGCTAATGTGGAAATCAACAAGGGGAAAAGCAACAGTGATTGGGGAATATTAGAAGCCGATGCAAATAATGCAATTAAAACACCAAATACAAAAATAATGGAGACCCTGTTACAGCATTAAGAGAAAGAATGAAAAAAAAAAGAAAAAAAGAAATAAAAGTAAAATTCCTCGCCCCAAACAAGCTTAAAATCAAGTGACAGCAAGAAAACCAGCTGGACAATCTCCGTCTTGCAATCGCACCCATCAACATCAACCCCCCCCCCCCTCCTCCATCTTCTAACATGGCCGCTCTCAATCCCACCCTCACCCCTCCTCTCCCATCACCTTTTTCTCCGCTGAATGCATCTCAGGCTTTCAAATATTCGGCTGGATACACGCCCTTGCTTTTAGCTTAGAATATCGCCGTGAATGTTGATGACTCCCTCAACACAGCACGCGTTGCATGGGGATGTCCCGTGCTTGCATCACCTTGCGCACTCTCATCACTGGCCTCAGGTAAATCTAGCTTTCTACTCCCATTTCTCTTCCCCTCTCCTTCTCCCCTCTTCTTATCCCTCTTCTTTCGTAAGCCTCGCACCCCTCCTACTCTTATCCTTTCCCCTCCTCCGTCTTTCCTTTGTTGTTACCTACTTCGTTCCCCTTTCCTATTCCCTTCTCTGCTTTCTCCTCCTACCTCTCACCTCTCCATCCTCAGCCTCTTCCTTCTCCTGGCCACGTATTTTAACTCCCCTTCTCAGCATCCCCTCCCTTCCTTTCACCCCCCCCCCTTGCCATTCTTCCACCTCCTCCTTCCGCCTCCACTTATCCCACTTTCTGCCCTCCTCCCTTTCTCCAACCTTTTCTGCCATCTCCCCCCTCATCTCACATCCTCCATCCTTCCTCCCCCCCTTTCCCCTCCTCGTACTGCTAGCTACCACCCCCCTGCTCTCCCTCCCCCCTTCTCCCCTAACTCTCTCTCACCACACCCCCTTCCCCCCTCCTCTCACCCCCTGTCCTTCATCTCAATCCATCTCAGCCTCCTAGCTTCCTATCAATCACTTTCCGTGGGGGCAAAGAATAGGATAAACGAGATGCCGCAGGACACATTTTCAATGCGTATATTGCATCCTCTTCTTCTGTATTGCATTTCCACGTCGCTCGAGCAGATAACAGCGACGGGAGACAAGCACATATACTGTAAAAAGTGTATGATAAAGAAAAAATCTTATGAATTTATGAGGCTGAGTTTGCCTGCGTGCATGCCTGTGAAAAAGGGTACGACAGGGAGCAAAAAAAATATATATATATATAAATTTGTTTGTAAGCAAATGGCCATTCCCTAGAGTATGCAATAACAGCGACAGAGTAAAATACAATTACCAGTTAACATTGAACACATCTTGGCGTGTCTGTATTTTCTCTCTCTCTCTCTCTCTCTCTCTCTCTCTCTCTCTCTCTCTCTCTCTCTCTCTCTCTCTCTCTCTCTCTCTCTCTCTCCCTCTCTCTCTCTTAATCCTTGTCCCAGGCAGTGGGCGAATATATATAAATAGATACGCAGGCCGTCAAATTATCCAGATTTTTTTTTTTCATTCCAGATTCTGGAGCGGCGATTCCGAGAAGCAACGCATTGAAATGGTGTGGCCTCTGGGCATTCTAGTGCGATATCTGAGCATTCCATACAATGGTTAGTCTCACACTTTGTGGTGTGTGTGTGTGTGCGTGTGTGTTTTCGTGTGTGTGCGTGTGTGTGTGCGTATGTGTGTGCGTGTGCGTGTGCGCGTGCGTGTGTGTGCGTGTGTGTGTGTGTGTGTATGTGTATGTATGTGTATGTGTGTGTATGTGTGTGTGTGTGTGTGTGTGTGTACGTGTTTGTGCATGTGGCTTTAATTTAAAGATTATCATTACATACTTATGTTTTTTTTTTATAACAATTCTGTATCTCATATTCAAACCCTTTCGGTAATTGCCAAGTCAATCTTTAGCTTCACGCAGTCGTAACCCATTTACAACGCTGACACATAACATAAATTTCCTCTAGACATTTCCCAAACTTGCAGTAATGATATTCAAGATCCTTAAACCCTGAATGATACTTTGCATATTTCCTTTTCTACGCGGTAGGATTCCACCAACAACCAGAAAGGTTTAATATAAATCAAATAACTACACTCACGCTTAAAATCCAGACATGACGACGATCAACGAAACAATCAACGAACTAATGGCCCATTTCCTTTTTTCCTTTGGTGGAGGTAGGCCTAGCTGATTTAATGACAATTGAAAGAGCTACATACCTTGGTCGCTGAACCCTAACCGAAAGCGCAGTGACCGAGTGTGAGTGGGGGAGTGCGAGTGAGTGAGTGAGTGAGTGAGTGAGTGAGTGAGTGAGTGAGTGAGTGAGTGAGTGAGTGAGTGAGTGAGTGAGTGAGTGAGTGAGTGAGTGAGTGAGTGAGTGAGTGAGTGTATGTGTATGTGCATACGTGCGTGTGTGTATACGTGCGTGTATGTGCATACGTGCGTGTGTGTATACGTGCGTGTGTGTGCATACATGTGTGTGCATACATGCGTGTGCATACGTGCGTGTGTGTATGTGCGTGTACAGAGAGGGGGAGGGGGAGAGGGAGAGGGAGAGGGAGAGGGAGAGGGAGAGGGAGAGGAGAGGAGAGGAGAGGAGAGGAGAGGAGAGGAGAGGAGAAGAGAGGAGAAGAGAGGAGAAGAGAGGAGAAGAGAAGAGAAGAGAAGAGGAGAGGAGAGGAGAGGAGAGGAGAGGAGAGGAGAGGAGAGGAGAGGAGAGGAGAGGAGAGGAAAGGAAAGGAAAGGAAAGGAAAGGAAAGGAAAGGAGAGGAGAGGAGAGGAGAGGAGAGGAGAGGAGAGGAGAGGAGAGGAAAGGAAAGGAAAGGAAAGGAAAGGAAAGGAAAGGAAAGGAAAGGAAAGGAGAGGAGAGGAGAGGGAGAGAGATGAAAAGAGAGGTATGCTTTTGAGATTGTGAGTGTTCATGTAGAATGCAAACACACACTTTAAAACCACCTACTTATGGAATGTATATTAATATACATATATACTACTAGTTTGTTAATTATAGGTAATTCTTGGTAAATAAACCGCTTGGATACAAAACTGCATTTAAGCAATTATTGATATTTTAACTGTTAGCCGATTAATGGCAATTCAGCTAGGTAATTAACAACGTTGGTGTTCAATTAACTTCATTATATAAAATAGCAGCTACAAAACGAGCTAGCTATTAGTTGAAAAACAACAACAACAACAAAAGACGAAACAAGTCTCCGAAAGAAATGGCAATGACACCGACTTACGCAATAAATAAATAATACTATTTACTAGCTTTGGCTACGTCCTTGCTAGCCTTGCCGTTGCGTGCTAATAAAACCTACCCAAGTTATTAGAGCAGCGTATTTAAATTTGGAAGTTGCTTATGTTTTGACATTTTCTATGTATATACAATGGCTGTCTTCTAACCGTTAAGCTTACTGTTGGCACTGAAGGTTTCGCATTAGCTAACCTATCAAAACTCTGGTCTCTGGAAATAGCATGAATTAGAAAGAACCTACTGTTTAATTCAATTACATACCTCCCCTCTGACTGATTAAGGATACTCGTTAGAAATCTCTATTTTTTTCAAATAAAAGGGAAGGGGCGAGACACATATCTGAACAATTTCCAAAGTAAGTAAAATATGTGATTTGTTATAACATACCCACAGGGAATAAATGTCAGCTGTAGCAAAAATCCTCCATGTCTAATTTGAAAGGACATTGGACATTGTCAATATACACGTCATATCGCAACCAACAAAACACGTACACATCCAACGTTCATGATCCCACATCCGTGTTCGAAAGAGCTTCAATTCCCCGAAGCCTCGAATTACAACAAGTGACAAGAAGCCGTCTTTCCGACTAGCCAGCTGATTTCACGGTAATTTTGACTGATTATTGTTAGCAGAACAATCGAACGTCCAAAACTTTTTTTCTTTATCCGATAGATGTCTCTTTTCCAAACAAATGCACATCAATCAAAAGCGAGGCATCTATCCCTTGTTTATCAGCGAAGGGTGGAGGAAAAAGCAACTGCTGCGAATATCATATTTCTTCATCAACCGGAAATGTCATAAATGGAAAAAGTCTTACATTTTTCTTAACCTATCGGTTCCATTTACTGCTTCCCGTGTAAGGCCAGGTTTTATTATAAATGAGAGAGAGAGAGAGAGAGAGAGAGAGAGAGAGAGAGAGAGAGAGAGAGAGAGAGAGAGAGAGAGAGAGAGAGAGAGAGAGAGAGAGGAAGACAGGGGAATAGGGGGAGGGAGAGGGAGAGGGAGAGGGAGAGGGAGAGGGAGGGAGGGAGGGAGAGAGAGAGAGAGAGAGTGAGAGAGAGAGAGAGAGAGAGAGAGAGAGAGAGAGAGAGAGAGAGAGAGAGAGAGAGATTTCTGGCTTGTTTGGCTTATTTGCTTGCTTGGCTTGTCATTTATATTATTATGTGTGTGTGTGTGTGTGTGTGTGTGTGTGTGTGTGTGTGTGTGTGTGTGTGTGTGTGTGTGTGTGTGTGAGTGTGTGTGTGAGTGTGTGTGTGTGTGTGAGTGTGTGTGTGATCTGAGTGTGTGAATTGAGTGTGAGAGTGAGTGAGTGAATGAATGGGTTTTTATTTTCATTATTTTTATGTCTAACCTAATAATGACCATCGGTACAACGGACTCTCGGATTAATACGAGATATACGACCACAAAATGCTATATACCAATCATGTATACGCATCATCAGTATGCGAAACAACAAAAAATATATGACCAAGAAAAAAAAATAACCGAAAATTTTTGTTCACAGTTGTCGGTTCAACGTAATTTACTAACCTTGGATGCCTCGTGAACATACTCGGTGAAGGTAATTCCAGAACTTAATGATGACGGAAACGATGATTCATGAAGACCATTATAACACTAATAACCATAATGATAATGATTACGATACTGGTAATGAGCAAAACAGCATCTTATTGCTATTACCACACTTTAACTCCGTTATTGTAGATATTTCCAAAAGAAGATTTTCAGAGATGACACACTTCTTCCGCCAAATCACTATAAACCAACTTTCTAACTCGCCTTTAATGGCCTGACACTTCCATTTTCAATATAAACTTTTCGAAACTTCTCCCAACGCACTTCCTAACCCCCCCCCCCCCGCCACACACAAACAAAAAACACAATTCTCGTACACAAACACACTTTTATATCACTCGCGAACGAACTCAAGTCAGTCCTTTTACATCCTTTTCCAAGTATGATCTCTAAAATCAGCAAACACTGAAGTTAAACACACGATAAAGTGGACAAACGAGCAACAATTTTTTTCTCACACGCGCCATCACTGAGTCATAAGGACAACTGACCACGTGACCGCGTAATTTCACAGGGATCAGTCGCGCGTTTGTAAATCCTTTGTCTAGCTTGGATTATTATAGAATTAACTCGGGTGTGTATATTTATTTACTTATTTATATATAGAGAGGTTTATGTAAATAGCTGTGCATATAATTTCATAGTTGTATAAGGAGTTTTAGTAGTTTTTTGTGCGGATCTCGGTCCCTGTGATTTTTTTGATTTTTTTTTTTTTTTGTTATTACTTGAAGGTACATATTGTTGGAATAAATTGTAACGCCTTTCTTTCTATACTGTTCTATTCTATGTTATTAACCATTTTCTATCTTTAAACCTTACTGATATACATATCATCTTGATTATTATTTCCCTATTTAGCCCGAAAAATTCTGGCAGCCATTACTCAACACACGCCGATCTATCTTCACAAGTATTCCTTTATCTTTTATTTCAATTTATTTTTGGTTCTGTTAAGAACTCTTTAATTCCATATTTTCTAAACTATCTAATCACAAGTATGGTCGTTACTACACAAAGTATTTTTTGCTAACTGCTTGTTTGTTTGTTACTCAGATTCACAAAAATGTTGCCATACAGAATAAGATTTAAATAAATACAGTGGAAAGGTACTATTTCCTCATTCCATTTTTAATTCATTACTCGTCTTAACTTTGATGAAACAGTTTGCTAGTTGAGTCGAGTACAGTGAGGTACACGTTTCTGGAAAATGTAATTTGATAGTTGACACTGAATAACATAACCTGAAATGAAACTGCTGTACGAGTAGATATTTCACGTATCATTTTTATTCTTGGCCTCTTTATCATTGTAATAGTACTACCGCTGGATAATGTAAGTTATTTTTCAAAGTCAACATGTTGCATTTTTTCAGTGAAACATTGAATCATCAATGACTTTTCTGCCGTTGAGAGAATATGGTTAAATGGATGTGTGAAGTGCTTGTGTCTCCATGTGTAGTTGAATGTATGTGGGTGTACAGGAATGTATGAGTTAATGTGTTTACGTACCTGTCTGTCTTTGTGTTTAACTTTGGTATATGTTTTATTTGCGTTTCTCCAACTTTCCATATGCCAGAGATAGGCCTATCTATGCACATGTATACATACACATAGACATATACATACACATACACATACACATACACACACACACACACACACACACACACACACACACATATACACACATATATGTATATAGATATATTATACACGTATGAACATAATGGTCTATGATAGGACCACTCAGATATCTGTCTTACGCATTTATACTTATATATAAAATGTATGTACTACACATATACAGTAATAATATGTATATATATATATGTATATATACATATATATAGTGTATATATACATATATATACATACATATATATATATATATACATACATACATACATATATATATATATACATACATACATACATACATACACACATACATACATACATACATACATACATACATAAATACACACACACACACACGTGTGTGTGTTATATTATAAAATTGTTTTTTTCTGTAAGATATAAGAAAATTAGGTATTTCCACTACATTCTGAGCACTGACTCTCTCAGTGCGTAAAGTATGTATACAAAATTTACAGCTCTGTTGAGAGATGTAATGAACTTCTTTCTCATTATATTCCTCATTTCCTGCTGTAATGAGGTATATATTTTTTTCCTCTTCCTTCCTTCATATCTGCAATGAGCTTTTTATGAACATTAATAAGTATAATATACTGAACTTGCGCGACATTCCAACTACATTCGAGCAGGTAGAACGACTGACTGAAATAGCAACAAAATCCACACAGACGGTATTACGTCGCAGCAGACTCCATGATGGCCGATGGCACTTCATTCGTCAACACAAGGATCATTAATACCCGCAAGTGGGTAGGGTCCTTCCGATTCAACCCCGACGCTAGGATACTTACTCTCCGTGTGATTATTTCCCATCAACTCGTTTCTTGAGATTAAAGTCGGTTCTTGAGTAGTTTTGAGAGAGTCTAATCCTATTTGCTGG
>BOPN01000678.1:148183-155683 GCA_017312705.2 Penaeus japonicus | reverse complement strand
TACATATTTTGTTTCTCTTATCTTCTTCAAAATTACATTTTTTGGTGGAATTCAAATCTAGATTTCCAGTTTTTTGTTTGTTGTTTTCGGTGTATGATTCTTAACAAAGGTGGGCATCCCTAGAGAATTCTCCTCCTATGTTTAAAATTACCATCTAAAATATATTTCAAAATAATTTCAAAACTATTGGTCCAGTTTTCGATTTCGAGTTATGGGGGGGGGTCGTCTTATAAAAAGAAAAAAAATGAAGGATGTAAATTCAAAAAGCTAGAAAAGAAAAGAAAATCGATATCAAAATCCAGACGGTCTTCTTCATGAATATATTCCACCAAAAAAAAGAGAATGTTTTCCCAACCTAAAAATAACATTTACTTGTCTGGAAACGTCGGAGATTCTCCGATGGGATTTTCTTACTGTTCTTCTTACTGTTATGAAACGTTAGATCTATAATCTAAATATCTCTCAACTTATTAGACTATATATGGATAAAGTTTCACAAAACGAAGCAAAATCCTACTGCCAAGAATAATTCCTAATGGACAACTGCATCATATTTTCTCACGCAGTTGATGCCTTCATTACGTGGCAATGCATAGTTGGTGAGGTAGACTAGTTCTGCATGAGATCAGTCAATGCTGCTCCAAAGGTATATTAATAATTGATTCTGGATGTGCACACTAGAGACTTGGATTAACTTTTAATACAGTATTAACTTTTGTGCCGTACAGAAACCGCTCGTAATATTTTCTCCTATTATCTCCTATAATGCCCTCAACTTTTTTCCCTTTGCAACATATTCGTCTTCATAACTTTCCTGCACTCAGGAGTTATAGATGAGATGACTCAGAATAATGAATATATATATGACCTACAATATCAATACATACATTGTTCTAAAGGTGGTTTTTGTTATTATTTCCTACGTTGCTGAAATTATTCTTTCAACAGCTTCATCCAGTAAAGAATTGTTTCTGGGGTATCCATGGCAACTAAAACCCTGCCAGACAAACCGTAACAGTAAATTGATTCTAAGAAATATAGTAACTTACAATTGTTTTGTTAAACTGGAATATTCCCTTTTCATCAAATCATACAGACTTGTATTTCAGAAAAAAAATATGATACTAAACTCGAAAACAATCCAAAGGCCTTCTTATTTACCTGATTTTTTCCTTTTTCAGTATCATCAGTATGGCTTATTATCTTTTCCTTGAACCTCTCAAATCGTAATGATCCCAATTTCCTGTTATCAGGAAAGTGTCCTTGTATTTTCCTTCTTAGGAACAATAATCATCCTTTACACGTATACTTTCTCAGCTTTCCCTGAATTTTCCCGTTTACGTATAATTATCATAAGCTTTTTGAATATCACAATTTATTATTGTTGTTGTTTTTATTATGATTATTATTGCTGTTGCTGTTGTTGTTATTATGATTAATATTGTTGTTGTTTTTCTTTATTATAATTACTATGATAGCAATCGTAATAGTAATGTCAATAACTATAAAGTGATGATTATTATTATTTTACTATGATTGTTATATAATTATTGTTATTATTATTAGTATCATTATTAATTTCATTACTGCTATTATCATCATCATTATTATTATCATCATCATCATCATCATTATCCTTATCACTGTTATTATTATTATTATCATCATTATCATATCATTGTTATTGCTGTCGCTATTGCTGTTTTTGTTGTTATCATTACTATCACTATATTAATAATGACATAATCAGTGGCGGATCCAGTACATTCCCGCAACCACTGATGATGATGATGATGATGATCCGCCACTGATGATGATGAAGATGATGATGATGATGATGATGACGATGATGATGATGATGATGATATTAGAAATGAAAAAATCACGATATTCATATCAATATATAGTGATGATAATGTCAACAATGTTATGATAATGATGACAATATTGGAAATAACAATGATGATAACAAATATGATAATGATGATAACAATAATCAATCTTGATATCATCATCACCATTATTGCTCTTGCAATCTTTCACTCTATTTCTCCAACGAAAAGGAAAACGACCATCTCTCCATTCTGTTTTTTTTTTTCTCTCTCTCTCTTTCTCTCTCACTCTCTCTTTCTCTCTCTCTCTCTCTCTCTCTCTCTCTCGGACACACACACACACACACACACACACACATACACACACACACATACATACTTACACACTTACACACACTTACACTTACACACACTTACGGACACACACACGCACCCACTCTCTCTCTCTTTCTCTTTCTTTTCATCTCTCTCCTTCCCTCTTTCTCTCTTTCTCTCTCGGACTTCCTGCTTCTCTCGGTTATCGCCGTTATCAACAGATCTCGTGCCCTCCTTCCGGCCACTTCCGGTTCACGTTGTGTTGAGCCCCTTCGCTAAGTAGATTCCTTTCCTCACGGGAATGTCAGTGTGGTATCTGATTGTTTTTTGTTTTGTTTTGTTTTGTTTTTCTCTTCTCGTATTTCTCTCTGTCTCTTTCTTTTTTTCTTTTACATCTTTTTTGTTTTCACTGTTTGTTTTTTTTCTTCCTTATTTCGCTATCTTTTTTATCCTATTTTTTTTTAATTCGTTTTCGTCTTCATTGTTTCATTTTTTCTTCTTCCTGATTTCATTTTTTTTTATCATCTTCGTCTTCTTTTTTGTCATTATTGTTTCTTTTTTGTCTTGTTTTATTATTGTTGTTTTTCTTCTTGTTTCCTGTATTTTGCTTTGTTTAATGATCTGCCTTTTCATCTTTTTTGTTTATCCTCTTCTCTGGTTTTCGTTTGATCTCGATATCAGTTTTCAATCTCCCTAATTATCTCATGTTCCTCTTTCCCATTTCCTTTCGTTTATGATCTTAAACTTTTAAAAATAATATTTTCCCTTTTTTTTTTTTTGCTTTCCTATTCCCGTGCATCTTCCGCCATCCTTGCAACCCCCTGAGAAAAAAAAAATGTCTTTTACTTCCTTCTTTCCAATAATCATTACTTTCGTCTTCACCTTCCTTGGTCTGCCTTGGAATCAGTCCCTGCAAGGAACGATGTTGCATCCCCCTATTCGCATCCATTTGCAAATTTCCTCTTCTCTTGCTTCGTGCATTATTTATCAGCTATTTATGCTTCCTCCGTCTTTTCCTCCTCCGTTCTCTTCCACTTCCCCTTCCTCTTCTTATTATTTTTCCCCCTTTTCCTTTATTCGCTTTGTTTTCTTTCTTTATTTATTTTTTTGTTTTTGTTTTTCCTATACTCCTTCTCCTTGACATGATTTCCTCAGCATCACTTGACTCACGTAACGACTTCAAGCGAGGTTCTCTTGCTTCACTTTTGCTCAGCGTTCACCTTCCGCATCCCCCCCCCTCCCCCTCCCCCTCACTCGACCCTCCTCCTTGCCTCAATCTAATGCATTCCCCTCCCTCGACTCGATTACTCTTGGGGTGTTCTCCTTCCTTCTTCTTCATCATCACCATCATCATCAGTACTTGCCATATCCCTCTTTCGTCACCTCACTGTCATTTTCTCCTTTCGTTTTTTTTTTTTTTTTTTTTTTTTCATTTTCCTTCCATTCTTCTTGTAGCTTTTTCTTTTCTTCCTTTTCTTCTTTAGGGTGCATCCCGGTCTCCAGTCTCTTTGTGTGTTTCTTTATCTCTCTTCTGGTTCACTCTAGTGTGTTTCAACAATAGTGCTAATAATGATAATGACAATAACAACAACAATAACGATGATGATAATGATAATGACAATAACTACAACAATAACGATGATAATAATGATAATGACGATAATAACAACAACAATAATAATGATAATGACGATAAAAACAACAATAAAGATGATAATAAGGATGATAGTAATAATAACAATGATGATGATGATATTATATATTAATGATAATATCAATAACTGGTAATATCAATATAATATGCTTCTCTCTCACTCCTACCCAGCTTTCCCTTTCCTCCCGCCCTCTGCCTTCCCCTTCCCTCCCTCCTTCCGGCCTTATCTCCCTTCACATAGCTCCCTCCCCTTCCTCCTCCGGTCTTACTTCCCTTCCCATAGCTCCCTCCCCTTCCACCTCCGGTCTTACTTCCTTTCCCATGGCTCCCCCTCCCCCCCTCCAGTCATACCTCCCTTCCAATGGCTCCCTCCCGTCCCCCCTCCCCCCTCAGGCCATACTTCTCTTCCCATAGCTCCCTTCTCCCCCAGCCCTCCCCTAGCCCTATCTCCCTTCCTATGGTTCCCCCCCTCCCCCTACCATGTCTTCCTTCCCATGCCTTCCTTTTTCTCTCCTTCCCATACCTCCCCCTCCATCTCTCCCCCTGCCCTTTCACCATTTCCCCTCCTTCCCCTGCCATACCTCCCCCTCCACCTCCCCCCCTCCCCCTCACATTTCCCCTCCTCCCCCTCCACCTCCCCCCCTCCCCCTCACCATTTCCCCTCCTCCCCCTGCCATACCTCCCCCTCCACCTCTCCTTCTCCCCTCTCCATTTCCCCCCCTCCCTCTGCCATACCTCCCTTCCCATACACCCCCTCCACCTCTCCCTCTCCCTCTCCCCTCTCCATTCCCCCCCTCCCCCTCTCTATTCCCCCCCTCCCCCTCACCATTTCCCCCCCTCCCCCTGCCATACCTCCCTTCACATACCTCCCCCCTCCCCCCTCCCCCCTTTTCTTACGCACTGTATTAAATCCTCCCCAGAGTCAGGAAGCGATCGTACCCAAGCCCTTCTAACATCCTAACGTCTGACGTTCTTTCTTCCCTAAGTGCCAATATCTTCCTCTCTTTTCTTTTCTTGCTCTTCGTCTTTCCCTCTTTATCTTTGTCTTTTTCTTTTTTCTTTTGAGTCGAATTTATCTATCATCTGTCTTTCGCTTCTATTGATATGGTTTCTCTTCTTATCCTATTCTTCCTCCTTTTCCTCTTCCTTCTTTTTCCCCTCATCTTCCTCCTTCTTATACTCGTTCTCCTCTTCTTCCTCTTATTTCTCCTTATATTCTTCATCTTCCATCTCCTCTTCCTACTTCCGTTTCTCAGCCTCCTTCTCTTTCTCCCCTCTTCCTCCTCCCCCTCTTTTCGCGCTTCCTCCTATACCCCTCCACATCCTCCTCCTCTTCTTTCTTCTCTTTCTCCTTTTACTTCTCCTCCTCCCCTCCTTTTTCTCCTCTTTCTTCCCCTTTTTCGACCTCCAGTTCATTTTCCTCCTCCTCCTCCAACCCTTTCTCCTCTTTTTTATCTTTCTCGACCTCCTCCTTCACATCCTCCTCTTCATCTTTTTTTTCCGCATCCTCCTAAACCCACTATACATCCTTCTTCTTCCTCCTCCTACCCTTTCTCCTCCTCCCCCTCTACATCCTCCTCCTTCCCCCCTTTTTCCTTCTCCCCCTCCTCTTTCTCTTTCTCCTCGTCCTCCACTTCTTTTTTCTCGTTCTCTTCCTTCCCCCCCCCTTTCCATCTCCCCCTCCTCTTTCTTATCCCCCTCCTCTTTCTCCTCTTCCTCCTTCACCAACTCATCCTCTTCCTCCAACCCTTCCTCCGTCACCGGATCTGACTTCTTCTTCTTGCTCTTTCCTCTTTCTCCTCCTCCCTCCCATCTTTATTCTATTTTCACTGTCTATCGTTCCCTTTTTAATGACTTCCTGATCTCGTAGTTTTCTCTGCTCTGTGTCTTCCGCCTCGACACTTGACTCAAGATTTACGTTATGTCTCTGGCGTTCTATTCTTATTTTCGAATGACACTTTGATGCTCCAAAGGCTATATATAATTTTTTTTTCTTTTTTTTTCTTATATTCCCTTCTACTTATTTTTATCTTAATCTATTTTATATTTATGATCTGTAATTCTAACCTTTCTTATCTTGTTTTTTCCCCTTTTGTTCTATCTAGCAAATAGCGAAATGGACTTCAGCCTTATCTTCAATTTTCCTTTTTTACTTTCATCATCACTTTACTTTTGGTTTCTTCCTCTCTCTCGTTCTCTCCCACTCCCCCTCTTCTTTTTTTCCTCTCAAACCTTTTTTCCTCCTCTCTCCCTCTCCCCTCCTCTCCCTACCTCCTACCTCTCTTTCACCTCTAACCTCCTCCTCTCCAACACCAACTCCCTTCCTCTCTCTCCCCTCCCCTCCCACTCCTCTTTCATCCTCTCCCCTCACCCTCCTCCTCTTCCATCCTCTCCCCTCCCCCTCCTCTTCCATCCTCTCCCCTCCCCCACCTGTTCCATCCTCTGCTCTTCCCCTCCTCTTCCATCCTCCCCCCTCCCCCTCCTCCTCTTCCATCCTCTCCCCTCCCCCTCCTCCTCTTCCATCCTCTCCCCTCCCCCTCCTCCTCTTCCATCCTCTCCCCTCTCCCTCCTCCTCTTCCATCCTCTCCCCTCCTCCTCTTCCATCCTCTCCCCATCCTCCTCTTCCATCCTCCCCATCCTCCTCTTCCATCCTCATCCCTCCCCATCCTCCTCTTCCACCCACTCCCCTCCCCCTCCTCCTCTTCCTCCCCTACTCCTTCTTCCTCCCTCCTTTCCTCTCCCTCTTCCTATCAGCCGCGAAAGAATAACGACAAGCCATCCTTTTCCCTCCTCTCGACTCATTAGAGATTTCTTAAGATTGTGCCTAAGTTAGTGAGCGCTCAGGAGGTCCTCCTTCACCTCTTATTATTCTAACATGAAAACGATTCGAAAAATACGGCAGGGAGAGGAGAAGCTTTTTCATGATCTTGTCGTTTTTTTTCTTTTTTCTTCTCTCTTTTTTTTCCTATCTCTCTTTCTTTTCTTCTTCTCTTCTTCTTTTTTTTCTTCTTTCTCTCTCTCTCTCTCTCTCTCTCTCTCTCTCTCTCTCTCTCTCTCTCTCTCTCTCTCTCTCTCATCACATTACATATTTTATCATTATAATCATTATAATTATCATAACCACCATGGCATTATAAATATCATCACTATTCTATATCATGATCCCCGTCACCTTAAGAAATGACGTCAATTTTCTTAACCTCATTAGCATTAATATCGTGAAAGTTACAGCCATCAGAATAATTAATAAAGTGAGTCCTGTTAACGTTTCACTTGCATCGTCACCATCAACATTGTCCTCATTATCATTACCGTGACAATATCATTATTGCAATGGAAGTAATGACTGTCTTTTTCATTTACATAACCTTTTGTCGGAAGATCATTAATATTAGTTACATAGTTGTAATGTATTTTTTTTTTCATTGTTTTCCAGTTCTTCTAGTTACACGATTTCCAAATTCCTTGATTTCTCTCTCTCTCTCTCTCTGTCTTGTCTGTCTGTCTGCCTGTCTGTCTGTTTCTCTCTCTCTCTCTCTCTCTCTCTCTCTCTCTCTCTCTCTCTCTCTCTCTCTCTCTCTCTCTCTGTCTGTCTGCCTGTCTCCCTCCCCCTCCCTCCCTCTCTCCCTCTCCCCTTCCTTCCCGCCCTCCCTCCCTCTCTCTTTTTCTATCAGATTCAATACACACACACACACACAC
>BOPN01000678.1:133183-138183 GCA_017312705.2 Penaeus japonicus | reverse complement strand
TATATATATATATACACACACACACACACACAGATATATATATATATTTATATATATATATATATATATATATATATATATATATATATATATATATATATATATATATATATATACTGTATATATATATATATATATATATATATATATATATATATATATATATATATATATACAGTATATATATACATATATATATATATATATATATATATATATATATATATATATATATATATATATATATATATATATAGAGAGAGAGAGAGAGAGAGAGAGAGAGAGAGAGAGAGAGAGAGAGAGAGAGAGAGAGAGAGAGAGAAAGAGATGAATAGATACATACATAGATAGATAACTAGATAGATAGATATACACATTAGAAACACCCACCCACACCCACACACCCGCATATATAAATAGAGTAATAAATACTATATACGCCAGACAAAAATCCCACCTAAACAGCTTTGAGGGCGCAGCACAAGACCAGAAACAGGTCTCAGGAGAAAGGACCGCGGCGTCTCGGGAAAAGCTTTACTATACGTACTAATGATGGTGTTAAGTAATCTTTTGCCGGGTAGCTGCCACTGCCCTGAGATGTTATTGGGGCTGAGTTTCTGTGGCTTTGCTTATGATTCGGGAAAGGTATGATTATAATAGTTTTTTTTTATCTTTGTTCGTTTTCTTGTTTTCTAGTTTATTCTTTTTTTTCTTTTTTTTTCTTCCATCCTTTTTTTCTTGATTAAACTCTGTTGCTTCTAATGGAGTAGGATGGTTTATGAATGTAACTATAACGTTAATTTTCAAGTAATATTTGATCTAATGGTGTGCCTGTTAAATCAATGTAAAGCTCTTCTAACAATTTATACTAAAGCTGATGTTCAATATCAGTTGTTTACAAGATGCATTACAAAAACAGGTCTTGACTCTCACAAAGATGGGTCATATAAGGTTACCAATTTGTTAAATCGTGTTGTAGAGAGACTATTAAGCATGTAAGTTACAGTCCTGTATACATATATATATCATCTCAAAGATTGTTTTGAATTCCCTGTTACATTAATACATGTTTGATTCCTACACAAAAACATCAAAATGAGAATAACTGTTTATATGTTTATAAACTATAGGATCGAAATAATTTCCATGTTTCTCTGCTGTGGATAGAGAATAGTAGCTTAAGCTTATTGTATTATTCTATTATAAAATTAACCTGAATGAAGAATCACTTACAAATAATGCAGAATGTCATACTTGTAAAGACAAAACGGACAGGAAATGAATATCATAAATTTAGTCGTAGTCCTTTGAAATGCTTCACTGTACGTGCTATTGCAAACTTAATTAAAAAGCTGATGTATTTTGCTAAAAATATGTCTAATTCAGATTCATCCGTCTCACACATGACCATCCCTGAAGAAAACTATATCTAATTTTCATTTTCCATTCAGCCGATTTAAAAATTCCATGGAACACCGGGGGGGGGGGGGTGTTTAAACGTTATCAAAGGAGTAATCAAAACAAAGAAAAAAACTAAATAAATACGGTAGCTAACTAAAAGTTCAACAAGCCTTATGGGTAAATGACAAAACAATAACAACTTTTTTATCGCTCGTTTTTTCCTTTTAGCTGAACATCCATGCCCGTGTCTTGTTAACAGAGATATTTTAAAGTTTCCCCTGAAAATGAAGTTCCCACTTTCTTTTATAAACAACTTACAGCATAACCGCAGCTGAATAGTCGATTGCTACAGCGATAGCAAACTCGAGAATTGTTTTGGCAACATTACTGCATTTCATATAGTCCCCTAAACTTCGAGAGAAATGATCTATGTGGATTCTGCATTCATCGACAAAGGTATCTCATATTTTCTTCATAAACATCTTGCACTACTTGCCGAAGGATAAAAACACGGGGATTTATTTGTCCTTATTCCAAGACTGGTATTGCATAGAATGTGAAATGAATATGGATTCACTGAGAACTCGTCTTAAAGGTCAATACGTTAAAAAAGAAATAATTTCCTATTCTTCTATTCACAACTATTCATTCTATATCATTATTATTATCATTATCACCAACTGTTTTCTTTAAATCCTCTTTTTTATGCGGATAACGCTAATCCTCCGGCAGTTTCAATCCTGGTTACAACGCCCAAAGTTGGACACCTCGCTCGCCCATTTCTGTCTGTTACTTTGTACTTCATTGTTAGGTTTCACACACTTCGTACATTACCAAAATTCCCTTTTACAAAACTTGCCACACTGTGATTTCATAGCAAGGATGATTAAAGGTCTTGAAACTAGTAACCTTGTTGTATGGGGGGTGGGGGGAGGGTTAGTGATGGCCAGTCACATTTATATTATGAGAAACTCTTTTTGTTATCATGTGACAATTTTCGTCAATAAATGAATTAAATCTAATAAGCAGTTTCGACGGAATCCCCACGTGAATTTAACACGAAAACACGAAATTTGAATTCCAGAAAAAGAAAAAAACACGGAAAGCCTCGTTGATATTGCATTAAGCAATTGACCAATGCTGTTATTATGTTGCATCGACTGCTACTTCATTTGATCTGTTTAATTTTCAGACCAAATTGCTTTCGTGACTTACGACAGAGAAATAGATGAAGCAGAAGTACAGCAGAAAAGGATGAGAGTGGAATCGTGTCAGTTTGATTTTTAAAATTCAGATGAAAACAAGATGACAATTAACCTTTTTTGTTAACTTTTACTTTCTAGTGATAAGAATTAACAAAATTTAATCAAACAAGTAATAATTAATTGAAGTACATACAATTACCGACGCTTTGGCACCAAAACCTTCTAACGTGAGAAAAATTATAATTTTATTTTTTTACAATAATTTGCTTATCACTAGTTATTATGCAAAATAAAAGACACATTTCTTGTTATAAATTCAAAATATACATAAATTCCCCAAACTCGAGGAAACCAATTCAGAATATCCCAGCTAGCAACTACTTGCTTGTCACCATGTTTGTTTTTCTCACTGATTGGAAATTAGAGACCTATGTTTTTGGGAGCTGGTTATTACCAATGTTATTTCTACAGTGTTTTGTATTGTGCTGCAAAAAAAAAAAAAAAAGGCAGAGAGTTGGAGTAATTATAAGACACACTTAAAGTTTCAGCTCTAAGAACCAGTTCACAAACAATTTTCCAATTGACAAAAGATGAGTCTTTTCGTAAGATTACATAAATTTACCGACGAGTACAGGCATGAAAAATGATGTGATTGATATTGCTTAGATTATATTTTTGGGCGAATGGCAATTAATCAACCTCTATGGTTACCAGAATGTCAAATTTGCCAAGAATTATGTTTTTCATTACAGTTCATGCGAAACCTCAGGGTCAAGTTCATAAGAGTGAAATGTTTATCATCTATTTTCAGAAAGGAAATAAGTCATTACACCTATTTGGCGTTATGTCATATTCAGACCACTAAGGGTTTTACTTTGTATTTTCGTACACACACACACACACACACATAAAAAAACACAATTATAACATTCTTAATGTAAACAATTTACTGGTTCTTTCGGATTCTTTTCTCATTCCTTTCTGCTCTTTCCATCTCTTTGACGCTATCTCTCTCTCTCTTTCTTTATCTCTATTTATTTATCTATTTTCTGTCTCTATATCCCCCCACTCTCTTTTTTTTTTTCTCTCCCTCCTTCCCTCCCCCTCCCTCCTCCCCCTCCCCTTTCCCTCCTCCCTTTCCTTCCTCCTTTCTTCTCTCTCTCTCCGAGATCTCTCTGCCATTCCACTCACATCCCTTACCCCCCCTTTCACTCAAAACTCACTCGAACCCAAGCCTTAAGACGCCCTATCACAAGGCGTTTGTTATGCCGAAAGTCCAACTGAAAGGGTTAGATGTAGTTTATCCGACAAAGGCGAGGGCAAGCGGTGGGCGAGCGCGATGTATGTGTGTGTGTTGGTTGTAAGGGCTTTGTGGTGACCGTTGTTGTGGGGTCTTGTGTGTGTGTGTGTTGTTAGGTTTATGTGTGTGTGTGTGTTAGGTTTGTGTGTGTGTGTGTTAGGTTTGTGTGTGTATTGTGTGTGTGTTGGGTTCGTGTGTGTGTTGGGTTTGTGGGGTTTGTGTGTCTGTGTTAGGTTTGTGTGTGTGTTAGGTTTGTGTGTGTGTGTGTGTGTGTGTGTTGGGTTTGTGTGTGTGTGTTGGGTTTGTGTGTGTATGTGTATGTGTGTGTGAGTGTGTGTGTGTGGGAGTTTGTAGCAGATGCTTATCTTGTGTCATTATTTTTTGTATGTCATTATTACGATATTATTACGAAATAAACAGGCATTCCCTCTTCAGCCACACAAAAAATGTAGTAATGATAATCGTTTCTGATACCAATCTGCTATGTCTTTAATAGTTTATTCACTCGAATATGTAAACGAAGGTTTTCTATCATTTTATGAACATGATAGTTTTGCCATTATTAAGATACTGTAGGTGAGTTTAACGATGGATTCCTTTTTTCTCCCCCCCCCCTCTTCCTCACTCACTCACCTTTCTCTCTCTCTCTCTCTCTCTCTCTCTCTCTCTCTCTCTCTCTCTCTCTCTCTCTCTCTCTCTCTCTCTCTCTTTAATTCTTTCTCTCTCTCTCCCTCTCTCCCTCTCTCTTTGTCTTTCTCTCTTTATCTATCCATCTATCTATTTCTGTCAGCACCTCCCCCCCCTCTCTCACTCTCTCTCCTTATCCATCTATCTCTCTGTCTGCCCCCCCTCCTCGTTCTCTCTCTCTCTCTCTCTCTTTCTCTCTCTCTCTCTCTCTCTCTCTCTCTCTCTCTCTCTCTCTCTCTCTCTCTCTCTCTCTCTCTCTCTCTCTCTCTCTCTCTCTCCCCTACCACTGCACAATTCATACCATTTATCTCATTACCATCGCTATAGTTACAGTAGTCGCCCATAAACAACCACACTAACCATACATAAGGAAAATAAATAATCACACTTTAAAAAAAAATGGCTAG
>BOPN01000678.1:110683-115683 GCA_017312705.2 Penaeus japonicus | reverse complement strand
CAACCCGAATTGACACCTTTCCCTGTACCTTTTTCACTCTATTCGATACTCGCAGCAAATGTCTCGAGTCCCATATATTCGGACTCCTTCGCCGCGCCTGAAGCTTCGCACGACCGCGTCTAAAAGGGTGGGATTCGGTATTCGAAAACACCGAAGCAAATTTCGAACCGTGGAAGCTAATAGCGACCTTCTTGTTCAAGGGCGGAGAGGTGGTGCCCCGAGGCGCCCTGTCAACCATCAAGCTCAGTTTGAATTACTCGGGAGAAGCAGCAGATCAATGTTTCTCTCGGGGCTTGTAACTAAATATCGCCCCTCCGTGTCATTGCGACTTGGGTTCGTTTCGTCACCGGTTCAGACTCTGCCCCCCTCGTTGGAGGCTGTTGACGTAGAGGGTCTTGCAAGTGCTGTTGCCAGACGTTTTATGGGTGCCGTCAGGGCTCGGGTCTTCGGTCATACTCCGAAAGAGGATGTCATTGAGGATACAGAACGCGACACCTTGGCTGACGGAGAGTGCGATAGCCATTGTGAGACTCGCCTCTATATTGGGTCGCTTATTCTTCCGATAACGCGACTTTTTGGGCCGGTGAACAGTAGGAACTAACGTATATGCAGCTTCCGTTGGCGCCTTTTGTTCCATTATTCATATAAGGTTTTGTGTATTCCGTCTGTGCAGCTCTGTGACTAAATTTTTACCTGCGTGGACTATCAAAGCGATGCTGATGTACGGCGTCACGCGTAATTTTTCGAATCCTTGATAAATCTCTTTGTTGGGAGAGTTCTTTGTTTTGTTATTAGGTTTCGATTATAATCCAAGGTACTATAGTTATATCGTGTTTCATAACAATAAGAACAAAGCTTTTACAGTGAGTGTATCTGTTAGTTAGTATCACTGATCTCATCATAATCCTTAGCATTAGTATCATCAATCATGATAGAAATGTAAAAACAACGGAAATAACATTGCACATAAAGTTGCACTATTGACCACATTACTAAATGAATACACTGATGCCAGAATGGTATATGTGTTGTCACTCTCAAGGCAGACGAAGGATGGCCTGTGAATAGTGCCGTGCGTTGGCTATGTCATTAGAGGAATTCTGAATGTTTTATATATATATATATATATATATATATATATATATATATATGTATATGTATATATATAAATATATATATATATATATATATATATATATATATATATATATATATGTATATGTATATATATATAAATATATATATATATATATATATATATAATATATATATATATATATATATATATATATATATATATATATATATATATATATATAACTATATGTGTGTGTGTGTGTGTGTGTGTTATATATGAATAGATAGATAGATGAATGTATAATTAGATATATAAACAAATAGATAGATGGATAAGTATACAGATAAATAGATAAATCACACAACTTTGATCCATGTATGTGAACGTGCGCTAAAAAGACCATCAACCAAGCCACATTCAAGTGGCTTTTGGGTACAATGATGCTTGCAGGTATAGGGTTTTTCAGATTCCTCCACTTCAAGACTTTTCATTGAACGCACAAGGAAAAAAAAGTCGCGAGCTTTGATTGAGTCAAAATCTAAAGAGACGTCGATGTAGCAAAAGACGCGTAGGTTATGGTGACTGGACAGGGTATAGTGACTGGGAATATAATGACTGGTTAGAGTGACAGGTCAGTTTAGGGACGGATGGTGAATGGGAAATAAGGTATTGGTGACGATACGGTGGTTATAGTGTATGTGAACATGCACTGTAAGGACAGTAATATAAAGATGTTACAGTGAAAAAGACAAGCCGGTATAGTGATTTGGCAGCCCAGTAGAAGGAGAAATAGTGATAAAGATATGAGGTAGTGAAAAGGACATACCATTATAGTGAATACAGTGATAAGGAAATGAAGGTTAAGAAAAAGACACGCAGATTATAGTGATATGACAGGTAAGGTAAGGATATGGTGAACGGAAGATAGTGACGGGAAACAAGATACGGCAGCCATGGCAGACAGGCGCAAGGAAGTAAAAAGAAAATACATAAAAGAAAGAGAGAAAGGAGAAAAGTCAGAATTCATAGCTAAGGAAGAGTAAAAAAAAAAAAAAAAAAAAAAAAAAAAAAAAAAAAAAAAAAAAAAAAAAAAAAAAAAAAAAAAAAAAAAAAAAGATGAGGAAATGAAAGGGAGTTGGATGCATTAGTGGAATTACACAGAAAATGGCGGCCAATGATCGCAAACACTACAAATCATTTCGGGAAAGGGTACACAGGGTCGTTGCATTGTTGCATTGTTGCTTTCCCTGGGGTTGCTGTGGCCATCACGACGTACGTTGGCTTCTGTGGCTGAGGCTGAATCCCCCTCCGCGTCGCCTCGAGTGTCACAACTTCATCCATCAGTCACTGCTTTTATAGTCGAGGCCTATCAATTAATCATAGTTTATATCATAACTCTGTATGGCTCGAGGAATCATTGAACCAAGTCTTTGTCGTAAATTAATCTATCAGTAAATATGTATGGACACACACACACATACACACACACACAGACACACACACGCACGCACACACACAAATACACACACACACACACACACACACCAAGAGTCTTCGATTTTCAAGGCAAGAAAGGGAAATGAAAAGAAGAGAAAAAGAAAATATAGATATTAAGAGAACTATTAGAGAAGGAGAGGGAAATGAAAGAGAAAGTCAGAAGAGAGTGAGAGAGAAAGAGAGAAGAGAGAGAGAAGAGAGAGAGAGAGAGAGAGAGAGAGAGAGAGAGAGAGAGAGAGAGAGAGAGAGAGAGAGAGAGAGAGAGAGAGAGAGAGAGAGAGAGAGAGAGAGAGAGAGAGAAAGAGAGAGAGTGAGAGAGAGAGAAAGAGAGAGAGAGAGAGAGAGAGAAAGAGAGAGAGAGGATGAGAAAAAGAAAGAGAGAGAAAGGAAGAAATAAAGAGAGAGAGAGAGAGAGAGGATGAGAGAAAGAAAGAAAGAAAGAGAGAAACAGTGAGAGAGAAAGGAAGAAATAAAGAGAGAGAGAGAGAGAGAGAAAGTGCTAAAATTGAGTAGGAGGAACTAGACTCTGAGTTACGAGGGGTTGAGAGCGGGACTCGAGCGAATATTTTACTCTTCGACATTTTAGATAGAGTCAGGGAAAATCGAGAATTCTTATGAATTCTTATGAAAAAAAGTAAGTAGAGAATGGTGATGACAATCTAACAAACAGCGAAGTTCAAAACAAAAAAAACTAACGGGCCAGCTATTCATTCAAAACAAGACACCCACAATGTAAACAATATCCTCAGATATACATAAACCCAGAAATGTAAATAGAGGACCCGCTATATCTACTTATCTTCCTTCTTTCCTTCCTAAGATAACAGATAGTCCAAAGAAATAAATCTAACCACTAAGGATGTTCGTACTATCTTTTTTAGTCATGTCACAAGAAGCCAAGAAACGATGAAATAGTTTCAATAGGATATTACTATGTTGATTTCGATCTGTCGATTCTAAAAATACAACTCATTTCCTTATGTGGATTGAATTAGAGTGCTTTTCTGCGTCAGATCTTCAGACTGTGCCTTCTTTACGGGTCAAAGGTCAAGTTCCAGTAAAAGGAGGAGAGGTTTTCAGCTGTGAGGATTCAGTCATATTAAACAATTTCAGGTTGACTTTGGTTATGGTGTTAAAATCATAGCTGGGTTACTATGTGAATTTCATCTTATGGTATGATAATAATGGGAAATTGTGATGATTATGATGATAATAGCAGTAATAGGAATGATATTGATAAATGCAATAGAAATGATAATCAGAATGTTGACAGCAATAATAGAAGTGATAATGATAAGGATGATAATCACTACCTTGATGACACTACAGTATTAGCAATAGTAACAATAATGATGATAAACACGATTTAAATAATAACTGTTGTTATAGTGAAATATCAGGTCGAACATGAAATAAAACGTGCTTTAGACAAACAACCTGATAAACAGCTATAAAGTCTTACGTTCCGAATCATAATCATTTCTTATGGAACGAAGTGGAATTTAATCAGAGCCAAGTTGCTCTTCCATATCTTTCGTGCGGATGTTGATTATGCTTGGTGTGCAATACTTATGCAATTCCTCTTGATATGCTAGCAAAATGATAGGAATTATGTATATATTTGAGTTACACAGAATCACGGTTGGTTTTGCTGTTAACGGGGTTTCTTCCTAATGATAATAACGGTGATGATGGTGGTAGTGGTGGTGGAAATGGTGATGATGTGATGATAATGATGAAGATGATAATGATGATGGTGGTGGTGATGATGATGATGATGGTGGTGTTGGTGATGATGAGGATGATGATGGTGGTGGTAATGATGATGGTGGTGGTGGTGATGATGATGGTGGTGGTGGTAATGATGATAATGATGATGATGGTGAGGATGATGATGATGATGATGGTGAGGATGATGATGATAATGATGATAACGATGATGATAAAAGACAAACAAACAAACAAAAAAAATGAGGAGAAGAGAGAGAGGGAGAAAGAAAGGGGCATCCACACCCCGAAAAATAGCAGCATCTCGCAACTCCACGGGGAAGACTCGCCTAAGTTGAGACACTCGCGGGGAGAGGGAGCTTCGAGCACCAGGGAAGGGGAAAGTTTGGTTCCGGGGCGGGGTTAGTGCTTGGCGGGAGGGGGGGGGCTAAGGAGGAAGGGGGAGGGTAAAGGGGTGTGGTGGAGGGATGAGGAGGGGAATAGGGAGAACAATGGAGGGAAAAGGTGGGAAGTTTGGAGGGTGGGGAAAGGGAGGGTAGGGGAAGAGGGAGGGGAAGAGAGGGAAATCAGGGGCATAGAGGACGGGGAGGTGGAGGGAGAAGGAGGGAAGGTGGAGGGTAAAATATTCTGAACTAGCACCGTTACCGAAAAATTCTAAACAGACTCCTGGGAAGAAGGAAGACACAAAAAGAATTAA
>BOPN01000678.1:103183-105683 GCA_017312705.2 Penaeus japonicus | reverse complement strand
TCTGGGAGTTTAGTCGATCGAAAGCAGGTGTTCCTCCAGAAAAGGCTGAGGGAAGACTGGCTGGTATTTGGTCTTAATGTCTTGGTTTCTTTAGTTTTTTTTTCCAGAAAAGTTTTGTTATTTTTGTTTTTGTTATTTATATGTCTACATACACACGCGCACACACACACACACACACACACACACACACACACACACACATATATATATATATATATATATATATATTCATATACACACACACACACACAAACACATATATATACATATACTGTATATATATATGTGTATATATATATATATATATATATATATATATATATATATATATATATATATATAGTTTTAAAATCTATCATTATCATTTATTCTATTGTTATGGTTTTTTTGATTTGTTATGGTTTTGAAGATATTGTGTCGCGGTAGGGATTTAATATGGGTAACATATTAATCAGATGGATTTGTTTTGTACATATATATGTTGTTGGTGTATATGGATTGCAATATATTTGATGTATTTATGTAAGGTTTGGCTTTTTAATGCCATTATATTTGTCAAGCCGAACATTTGCTTTTTGGTACTGTTAAGACAACAACAATATATATATATATATATATATATATGTTTTTTTTTTCATAACTATCGTTTGCTTTATACGACATTGGAGTTATAAATTAAGGTTAACAAAAGGTTAAGCAAGTTAAAGACTTCATTTTATTACAAACCTCAGCTAAATGAACGCTTCGGCTGAATGGCATTTTGATAAAAGCCCCAGCTGTTTCAGTCACATCCAGCCAAGTGAAAGCTTCAGGATAAAGTTTCAGCTGAATGAAGCGCGTAATCCAAGCCCATCTTGATGAAAGCTCTATCTTGATTAAAACCTCATTTTAACTGAAGTTTAAGCTCAATGGAACTTTAAGCTCAATGGAACTTTAAGCTCAATGGAACTTTAAGCTCAATGGAACTTTAAGCTTAATGGAAATTTAAACTTAATGGAACTTTAAGCTCAATGGAACTTTAAGATCAATGGAAATTTAAGATTAATGGAACTTTAAACTCAATGGAACTTTAAGATTAATGGAACTTTAAGCTCAATGGAACTTTAAGCTTAATTGAACTTTAAACTCAATGGAACTTTAAGCTCACTGGAACTTTGAGCTTAATGGAACTTCAAGCTCAATGGAACTTTAAGCCCAATGGAACTTCAAGCCCAATGGAACTTTAAGCCCAAAGGAACTTCAAGCCCAATGGAACTTTAAGCTTAAATGAATTCTAAGCTTAATGGAAGCTTGATCTCGGAGCCCGACCTGATGAGAGCGCCCCGCCTCTGTTCCTCGGTCGCCCTGATCACCGTATCACTGATGATCTGCTTCCACTCTGGCGACCCTTTTATGCGGCCCGATCCTTTCTCCTTGCCGCTGCAACACCCCCCCCCCTCACCCCCATTATCAGCATCATCCCCTTCCCTCCCTCTCCTCTATTAGCATCTCTCCTGCTCCCTCCCTCCCTCCCTCCCCTCTATAAGCATCTCTTCTGCTCTCCCCCTTCCCTCCCTCCCCTCTATTAGCATCTCCCCCCCTTCCATCCCTCCTCTCTATGAGCATCTCCCCCCTCCTTCTCTCCCTCCCTCCCCTCTATCAGTATCTCCCCCCTCCTTCCCTCCCTCCCTCCCCTCTCCCAGCATCTCCCCCCTCCTTCCCTCCCTCCCTCCCCTCTACCAGCATCTCCCCCCTCCTAGCCTCCCTCCCTCCCTCCCTCCCCTCTATCAGCATCTCCTCCCTCCCTCCCCTCTATCAGCATCTCCCCCCTTCCTTCCCTCCCTCCCTCCCCTCTACCAGCATCTCCCCCTTCCCGCCCTCCTTCCCTCCCCCTCTCCCCCTCCTAGCCTCTCTCCCTCCCCCTCCCCCTCCCCTCTACCAGCATCTCCCGCGTCCTTCCTTCCCTCCCTCCCTCCCTCCCCTCCAACCAACCAACCACCCACCCACCTACCCTCACATTATGTCATCCAACCAACCAACCACCCACCCACCTACCCTCACATTATGTCATCCAACCAACCAACCACCCACCCACCTACCCTCACATTATGTCATTCAACCAACCAACCACCCACCCACCTACCCTCACATTATGTCATTCAACCAACCAACCAACCACCCACCCACCCACCTACCCTCTATCAGCATCTCTCCCTCTCGCGAACGGCCGATCTTCGAGTAGATATTCGCCATTCCTCACGCATCCATCTCCCTCGCTGACGGACCGCGAGACAAGCGGCTTTCAGGTACGCGTCCTCCACCTCGTCTTCTCTTTGTGCTTCTCCTTTCTCGTTTTTCCCATTTCCTTCTCTTTTCTTCTGTTTTAATCCTTTTTTTGTTGTTGTTATCATTCTCTTTTTTTTATATTTTTTTCTCCCGTTTCCTTTTTCTTTCTTCTTTCTTCCCTCTTCTTTCCTTCCTCTATTCGTCTTTCCTTCCTCTTTTCCAATATTTTCTTACC
>BOPN01000678.1:60000-62500 GCA_017312705.2 Penaeus japonicus | reverse complement strand
GACAATATTAATGATAATGATAATAATGATGATAATGATAAGAACAATAATAGTATTGTTACTAGTAATGATAGTAATAGTGATGATAATGATGATAGTATCAGTAAGGGTGCTGGTAAAAATTGTACAGATAACACCGACAATAACAACAATAACAATGATGATAATGATAACAATAATAATAATAATAGTGATAATAATACCAAATAATAACAGCAATAATGATAATGATAATGATGATAGTAATGATAATAACGATAATAATAACAATGATTATAATGATGATAATAATGATACTAATAATAATGATAGTACTTATAACCATTATAATAATAATAATGATAATAATAATAATAATGATAAAGATAATAATGATAGTGATAATAATAATAATAATAATAATAATAATGATAATAATAATAATGATAATAATAATAATGATAATAATAGTTATAATAATGATGATAATAATGATCATAATAATAACGATGATAACAATACTAATGATAATGAGAATGAGAATAGTAAAGATAATAATGTTAACAACAATAACAATAAAGAAAACAACAATAATAACAGCAATGATAATAATCTTGTAAAGTGTTTCCGTTTCACTAATTGTATATCTGTATTTTCCTTCTTTTGTTAATAAATAAATCTTTAAATGTTTCTTATTCATAATTTTCCTATGAATCTGTTTTATATTTCTCCCTCTTCCTATCCCCATGATTTTTATTGATTTTTTTATTATCATTTTATTTCTCTTTATTTTTTTCTGAATGTTTTTTTTTTTTCATTCTCTCTTGATCTTCGTGCTTTCTGTTTTCTTTTGTTTCTGTTTCTATTTTTCTATTGTTTTTTTTGTTTGTTTGTTTCGTTCCTATTTCTCTTTCATAGCCCTCGGTATATGCAAAGAATAAAGTATGCATGAAGCGGTTAGTTATCTCTTTCACTCCTTTACTCACTCAGTCCTCTCTCTCTCTCTCTCTTTCTCTCTCTCTCTCTCTCTCTCTCTCTCTCTCTCTCTCTCTCTTTCTCTCTCTCTCTCTCTCTCTCTCTCTCTCTCTCTCTCTCTCTCTCTCTCTCTCTCTCTCTCTCTCTCTCTCTCTCTCTCTCTCTCTCTCTCTCTCTCTCTCTCTCTCTCTCTCTCTCTCTCTCTCTCTCTCTCTCTCTCTCTCTCTCTCTCTCTCTCTCTCTCTCTCTCTCTCTCTCTCTTTCTTTCCCTCTCTTTCTTTCTCTCTCTCTCTCTCTCTCTCTCTCTCTCTCTCTCTCTCTCTCTCTCTCTCTCTCTCTCTCTCTCTCTCTCTCTCTCTCTCTCTCTCTCTCTCTCTCTCTCTCTCTCTCTCTCTCTCTCTCTCCTTTCCCTCTCTTTCTCTCTCTCTCTCTCCCTCTCTCTCTCTTTTTTCTTTCTTTCTCTTCTCTCTTCCAGTAAGAACCACCTTCTCAGCATGTCACACCGCCTTTAAAAGCGACACTATTCCCCAGAGAGATTGATATAGAAAAATCATTTCTTTTTTTCCTTTCCTTTCCTGACCATGGATTTTAGTCCAAATATTTCAGATTTGTGGCGGGAAAGTAGAAAGAAAAACATGGTGTTTTCTGAACGTGTGGACTGCGATATCATTTTTTTTTTTTTTTTTTCAGTAGACCAATTGAGGGAAGTTCTGTTAAGAATATATATAGCACTTGACTGTTCTTTTTTTTTTATCTGTGATATATCGTGGACTATCATTCATAATATTTGTGTTTGAGAAGTATTAATTGCATATTCTAAAAACGCTATGCTTGTTTCTGAAACTGAATTCATAGTCGTACCTCTTTTTTGGGTTGGTGTTTACACTCATAAACAACATGCTATCTTTCTCATAAATTTTGTATACATTGAAAACATATATTTACGTCCCTAAACAAACATAACTTCTTCTTTTTCCGAAAGTGCCAATAAATCCTATCGGCGGTGTACTACACATAAAACCCAAAACTAAGCAACAACATATTGACCCAGTTTGCAACATATCCAGTGCATCAAAAAAAAAAAAAAAAAAAAAAAAAAAAAAAAAAAAAAACACGGGAAAAATATCGATGTGTTTTACGTTGAAAATAACGCTTGTTCAGTTGCGTTCATCCCCCCCCCCCCTTTTTTTTGTAACGCTTTGGCTGAACTTTTTTTTTCATTTTTTCTTACTTTCTCTGTTTCTGGCTTTCTCACTGCCTTGATAGACAGGTAGATAGATGGTTTCCATAGAAGACAGATGGATAAATAGATATGTATAAAGAGAGATGGATAAATTTATTGATAGAAAGACCGAAAGAGAGATAAATAGACAGATAGGCAGACAGGCAAACACATATATACATACTTGAATAGAGATAGACAGATAGATAGATCGATAACTGATTAATAAATGAAATCTGATTAATAGATGGGTATATATATATATATATATATATATATATATACATGTACCTATACATATACATGTGTGTGTGTATAGATGTA
>BOPN01000678.1:45000-55000 GCA_017312705.2 Penaeus japonicus | reverse complement strand
GGGGGGGGGGGTTGGGGGAACGCGGACAGGTGTGACGCCGTTCGAAAGAGATTCCTGAGTCTTTGGGTCGTTTTTAATGGAGGTCGTTTTTGCCACCCGATACGGAGACTCGCGCGGCGCGTTCAAAATAAAGGGTGCGTTTTGGAATTATTTGTTTGCGGGGTTGAAACTGAGAAGGAAGCTAATTGTCGAAGGGGGAACAAAAGAGATACATAGATAGAGAGAGAGAGACGAGAGACATATAGAGACAGAGAAAGAGAGAGAGAGAGAGAGAGAGAGAGAGAGAGAGAGAGAGAGAGAGAGAGAGAGAGAGAGAGAGAGAGAGAGAGAGAGAGAGAGAGAGAGAGAGAGAGAGAGAGAGAGAGAGAGAGAGAGAGAGAGAGAGAGAGAGAGAGAGGGGGGGGGGGGATGACAGGGGGATGGAAACCAAAAGACTGATAAAAAATTAACAGAGATAAATAAATACATAGATAGATATAGAGACAGAGAGAGAGAAGGGACGAATTCTTTATAGAATTCGGAAGTGAAATATGAAAACAAAACACTATGGTTAGATACTAGCAAATCAATTGATATCATTCCAGCCACCAATGTATAAAGTAAAAAGAGAAAGAATCATAGTATAAAAAACAACTAGCATCGCTCCTGAAAAAGGATTACAATAACTAGAAATCAGTCAGCAGTAAAACAGTCGCAGTGAAACAAAATATTTCAATCAGTAACGAGAAAAGCAAACTCATTCACAGCAACTCACTACACAAACACAACAAAGAAAGAACTATACCAAGAACCAACAATTGAACTTGGGAACGCCAGCGTCCCAAAACAGACAAAGGGAACCACACAGGACCTAAGTATCCTCTGACCTCAGTAACAACAGTGCACAAAATCGACCTTGGGTAAAATAGAAATGACACGCCACGTGATTATTCAATCCTTAGTGAGTCTAATGCGAGAGTGAGTGAGATAGAGTGAGAGAGAGAGTGAGAGAGAGAGAGAGAGAGAGAGAGAGAGAGAGAGAGAGAGAGAGAGAGAGAGAGAGAGAGAGAGAGAGAGAGAGTTGAGAGAGAGAGAGAGAGAAAGAGAGTGTGTTTGTGTGTGTGTGTGAGGGAGGGAGGGAGAGAGAGAGAGTGAGAGAGAGAGAAAGAGGGGGGGGGGAGAGAGTTTGTTTGTTGTGTGTGAGAGAGAGAGAGAGAGAGAGAGAGAGAGAGAGAGAGAGAGAGAGAGAGAGAGAGAGAGAGAGAGAGAGAGAGAGAGAGAGAGAGAGAGAGAGAGAGAGAGAAAGCGTGAGTGAGAAAGAGAGAGAGATGATCACCTTTAACATACGTCATCCCCAACCATAAAACCATTCATGCATATGGTACATAATACATACACTATTCTAGAAATGAAAGAATATGAAACCCCCTGAATTCGCTGCTGGAATTCACCCAACAAGTGAACAAAGTCTGCATTAGACAGCACATAAGAACATAAACAAAAGAAGAGTTGAAAAGGTATGTGGAAGGAAAAATCGGCACCGCAAGATCCCTATAATACTCGTGCCAAGCATGAACATCCAGAATTTACATACTTGCTCAATAAAGTGCAAGAGCGAACCGTGACCCCCCCCCCCACCCCTCCCGCGCCGCCCCGCCCCCATGAGATCGGGCAAGGGGAGCGTGAGAACTTGTACGACTCGGACAGCAAAGTAAAGAGGCGATCTTCTACTCTTCTCATTGTTCTTCTCTAATGTGTCAGAAGAACAAAATGGCGATCAAAATAACACTGAGAAGGGTTGAGGTCGCTCTCAAGACTGGCATGAGTTTGTGACCAGGCATAGAGGCATTTTCAAACAACGATGCTCACTCTTTTTGAGGTCATAGCTCGCGCTCTGTCCAAAGACCTCAGGAAATCCGCGTCCTATTTCCCTTCCGTATAAAGCTGGAGGATTTATGTTTAATCCATATCTGTTTTACTTTTGCAGAGTTACTAGCGGATGTATTGAGCTAAAAAGATTTATGACTGTGCATACGGGATGAGGAGAGGAATCGAATCAATAGCCTCAGCAAGCATGACCGGTGGAAACTGAATTTTTCTTCCTCGTGAAAGGAAGTGTATCTTCCATACACAGAAAATATGCCAAAAGAATAATTCATATTTTGTAAACGTATTTTTTTTCATAATCTGGTATGTTTTCGAAAGTTCAAAGGGTACAGGATGCATTTTTTTTTAGCTTTTACAGCCGCGAACTTTCTTTGAAACTGAAAAATAATCTACAGTGTTTGATAGTTCAACCAATATCTGTAATTTTCTTCGGGTCTTTATTATATCATTTAATTTGTTTACTATTAAGCAAACATATAATTTCAAAACACAATATCAGATAAAATATCCCTAAGATCCTTAACCACTATTAATCCTACGCTGTATGATATAACTAAGACTCAAGTCAAACTACCAACCCTTGAACTGCCGTCTAAGAATTAGCATCGGTAGGAACAGCCTTGTTTGGCCCAGCTCCCATCACCTCCCTTCTATAGCCCTTAGAACCTACTGTCTATTGATGATAGTAAGTGGCGGTTAGTAGCGTCACTTACAAAGAAGGAAGGCTAGCTGTCAATGCGTTGTGTTTATGCTTATAAAAGGTACATCATATATCTGTTTGTCTATGAAATGATGGGATCTGTAACTAGTTCCTGAAATTTACTAAGGATTACCTCACCAGGATATTCCGTTATTCATAATTTTCAAGGTGGATGCAGGTAGACGGGAATAAGAGAGAATTCTTGGTTGTGTAAAAAAAAAAAAAATGTTGGAATTATCTCTCGTGCATCATAGATATAGATTATTGTAAAAGAAGCTAGAATGTTATGACAATGAATTGTCAAGAAAATATCAGACTCTTCACGGTTTTATTTTTTTTCTTATAATATATCGGGATTTCAGTTTATACAACATAAATTCAAAAGACGAATAGAGCTTATATCATATTGATAAATGTTCGTTCATTTGATTTTGTCTTTATCTATGATTAATATCATATCAGAACATACGGATCATTTCAAAATTCACAGAAGTGGATGTAAGATTTTCCTGTCATGAAAGGTCTTTGTTTGAGGTAATGTGACATATTTTAGGAGACATATGACTGATTATATAAGAATTGGGTACAATTCCCTTTGTTGAAGCACAAGGCTTCATTATAGAAACAAAAGGCTTTTACATAAGCATCAACAATATGTATGAGGTATCGGAAATCATGAACTTCGGTGAGTGACATATGCTTCGATATTATATTGTTATGATGAAACCTCTTATGAAACCTTTTTATGTATTTATCATGAAATTCAGTGATTGTGATATGTTTATTTGGCTATTTGTTTGTTCCTGTTTATCACATAATTTCGTATTTATTGTCTCGTATTTATTCATGCTCTTGTATTGTGTTTCCTTGTGATTCTCCATTTTTCTCTAAACCACATTTAAATGAAGGCTTTGTATTGAATTACGACCGTTTTCTAACCCTTTCACATCCTAAATTCCACAATACTTGTATAATCTATGTACAATTCATGAAACTGGGTCACCCAGAGAAGGCACTAAACATAATCTTAACATCTTTGATTTAACATTGTATATCCATATTAACACGGTCTGTATATGATTGATAAATTGTACGTGATGGAGACGACGCTTTGGAGTGACATTGTTAAATCGACTTCAATTAATTAAATCGACTACGGAAGAGAGAAAAAAAGGACAGAAGGTCCATAGATATGATATATATTGTGAATGAAAACGTCAGTGCAAATAGGCCTACATTTCTACCTGTCAGATGTCACTCTTTGTCTGTCTTGTCTGAAAGTTCTTAATTTCTCTCCTTCCCAATTTCGTATTCTCGTGAGTGTTTTATTAATCTTTGTTTTTTTTCTCTCCTTTTCCTATGTTTATTCGTTGTATTCATGTCTGTCACTTCTTCCCTTATTCTTTTTATTCTTCTATTGTTTGACTTTACCGTTTTTTTCTTTTTTTACGTTCCATTTGCTCTTTGTTTCTGCTCCTTTCATATATTGTCTCTTTCCTTGTCTTTCTTTATATCCTTTCGTTCTTCACTTGTCAACCTATCTCTTCTTGACATGGTTTCCTTATCGATTGGTTTAAATGATTCTCTCTCTCTCTCTCTCTCTCTCTCTTTCTCTCTCTTTCTCTCTCTCTTTCTCTATCTCTTTCTCTCTCTCTCATCTTCTCCCCTTTATTCTCGGATCAGATTTTGTTTATACTTCTCTTTTCCTTCTTTATTTGTTTAGTCATTTTTCTTTAGATCTCTCTTCCATTTTTTATTTATCTAACTTTTCTCTACATTTCTTCACTTCTCATTATTACTTCCTTTACAGTCTTTTTTATTTCTTCAACTTCGCTCTTCCAACTCTTTCATTTCTCTCCTCTTATTCTTTTTTTCTTTACGTCTTTCTTCCTTTTTCTTAAATTATATTTTTTTCTTCAACTTCTTTCTTCCATCTTCCTCGCTTTTCTCTCCAATTCTTCGATTCCCTCTTTCTATTTCTTACTTTTCTTATTCTCTTTTCACTCTATGTTATCCTTTCTTTTTTATTTCTTATCATTTCTTTCTTCCTTATCTGCTCGGGCCCCTCTTCTTCCTCTTCCTCCTCTTCTTCCTTTTCCTTCCCTCCTTCTTTTTCCTCTTCCCTCCCTCTCCTTCCTCTTCCCTCCCTCTTCTTCCTTTTCCCTCCCTCTTTTTTCCTCCCCATTCCCCATCCCTTCATTTAATTTTCCTTCTCATCTCCTCATCCCACCCCCACCACTTGTTTATCCCCTTACCCCTTCTCTCACCCCCCCCCCTGCCCACCTAAGAGGAAGGTCACCATCTTATGAGCGCCCCCCCCCCCCCCCCCCAGAGAAAGAAGAAGGGGGAGAAGAAGGGAGGATGAGGAGAGGAGAGAGAAGAGAGAGAGAAAGAAAGAGAGAGAGAGAAAGAGACACAGAGAGAGAGGGGGGGAGAGAGAGAGAGAGAGAGAAAGAAAGAAGGAAAGAAGAAAAAAGGAAAGGAGGGAGGGTGGAAGAGAAAAAAAAGGGGAGAAAGAAGACGACAGAAGAATAAGGAAAAAACATAGAAAGGGAGAGAGAAACAGGGGAAAAAATACGAAAGAGAAGAAAAAGGCAGAAGACAGAAAAAAATAAGAGGGGAGGAGACCAAAAGAAACAGAAGAGGAAAACAAAATAAAAGAAAAAAAACATCAAACAGACAGACAAACAAACAGAGACAGCGAGAGAGCCAGATCGAGAGGAAGAGAGAGAGAGAAAAACGATCCTTCGTAACTCTGTGTCATGCTTGAAGGATGCTCTACCGGGGGTGTTAAGGAAGGGGTCCGGATCACAATAGGGAGGCGGGTCTTGTGACGGTGTGAAGAGGCTTACAACAGGAGGAGGCTTTGAAGGAAGAGGTCTGGGGGTGGGGGAGGTGGGGGAGGAGGAGGAGGGGGAAGGGGAGGGGGATGAAGAGGAGGAGGGAGAGGGGGAGGAGGAGGAGGAGGGGGAGGGGGAAGGGGAGGAGGAGGAGGAGGAGGAGGGAGAGGAGGAGAGAGGAGGAGGAGGAGGAGGTAGAGGGGGAGGAGGAGGAGGGGGGAGGAGGAGGAGGGGGAGGAGGAGGAGGAGGGAGAGGGGGATTATTACGAAAGGGAGTTAGAGGAGTGAGGGGGGAGGAGAGAGGGGGAGAGGAGAGGAGAAGAGGAGTGGGTGGAGGGGGAGTGAGTGAGAGGGGAGAGGAGAGGCTCAGAAGAGGATGAGAGGGGTGGGGTAAGGGGAAAAGGGGAAGTGAGAGGGGAGAGAAGGAGGTAAGATTAGAAAAAGGGAGGGAGAGGAGGAGGAGAAGTGGGATGGGAGGATGGGGGGGGTTATTAAGGAGGGGGGGCGGGTAACAGGAGGTTGGGAAGGGAAAGGGAATAGGGAAGGGTGGAAGTTGATTAAATGGGGTTATCGAGAGGGGAGGCGGGGGGGATAGGAAGGTGTTTTAAGTGGGAGGCGAGATTGACGTGGGTGGAGGATCTCAGTGAGGAATGAAAGAGGCGGGGAGGAGGGAGGGGGGGGGGGGAGAGAATCCGGCAGAGAGAGAGTGGGAGGGGGAAAAGGATGGAGAGAGAGAGACAGGGAAGGAGGAAGAGATAGAGAGAGAAAGAAATGGAAGGAAGGAGAGAGAGAGAGAGAGAGAGAGAGAGAGAGAGAGAAAGTGAAGGAAGGAGAGAGAGAGAGAGAGAGAGAGAGAGAGAGAGAGAGGCAGGGAAGGAGGAAGGGAGAGAGAGAGGGAGAAAGGGAATGAGGAAGGGGAGTGTAACCTTGACATAATCATTTGTATTTATATTTTATGTTTATTATGATTGTCATTATGTCCATTGAATATCTTTTGCATATGTATGCTTTCGCTATTGCATTCTATATAATGCACTCATCAATATAACTTTCATATAATTCTATTTGTTACATATTTTTCTTACCACATACACATAAATACATACGCTCGATGCTTCACCTATCCGTTTACTCCCCTCTTACTGTCACGCCAGACATACCAGTGTTGTTTTGTGTTTCCCTTCGCAAGAGCTATGCAAACATGCAACACTGCTTTTTTCACATTACAATATCAAATGTCACATACTTGATTCACACATATCCACTGACAAATCATACATTGTGGTAGAGAGTCTCTTCTCGGGGAGCAGAGGAGCAACACCTCAATCCAACACACAATTGTTCAAGCTTAAGAAATAAACCACGCTGCCATTATTCATGCTGATTCGCCGCCCAGACCTTTTTATATTTTCTACAGTAATATTCGATGGACATGATAATAATGATAGCAAACATAAAATATAAATACAAATGGATAGAGCAAAGTTACAGAGAGAGCGAGAGAGAGAGAGAGAGAGAGAGTGAGAGAGAGAGAGAGAGAGAGAGAGAGAGAGAGAGAGAGAGGAAGAGAGAGAGGTGGGGGGAGAAGGGGAGAAAGTGAGAGATATAAAGTGAGAGGAAGAGAGAAAGAGAAATAGACAGAGAGAGAGGGAGAGAAGAAGAGAGAGAAAGACAGATGAAGAGAGAGAGACGGAGAGAGGAAGAGAGAGAGATACAGATGGAAATAGAAAGGGGGAGAGCGAGTTTGGCAGAAAAACATAAAAAAAGAGAGGAAGGGAGATAAAAAAGAATAATCAGACTAGGGTCACGGTATACAAGTCACTCTTTGACAATATATTTCATCATCCTTAACTGCCTTCTTTTTTTTTCATTTTTTCCTGGTTAATAATGTTCTATTTTCACTCGATTGGGATCGATTGATATCAATTGCCATCCGTTATTTTTCGTAATTGTTAGTGTTGTCATTGATGATGGCACTATCATTGGAATAACCATATTATCATCATCATCACCATTATCATCATCATTATCATATCTACTACTATCATCATATCATTATCACCTTTATTTATATAATTTTTGATCAATATCACTCCTATCATTATCATCATTATAATTACATACAAACATACAAGCACGATCACACAACAACAACACAAACAAACAAGAAATCAGGCACATAATAACACACGCACACATCTTCCCACAATTTACGTCCACTGAAGCCATAAGACGAAGCTACAACAATAAACCCAAACGCTAAACTGAAACGATCGAATCCCAAGTACGCAATCCGAACGGCTTAAAAGGATCTAATTCCGTTTACATCCACAGTGGTGTTAAAGGACGTCGTAAAAATAGCGTAATGTGTAAGGGGTAGATAAGGAATTCTGGCGTTTGAAGTGTTTGGATGCGTTTTCCTTTTTTTTTTTTTTTGGTGGGTGGTTGGGTGGTGGGATTATAGGGGGTGGGTGGGTGGGGGTAGATGGATGGATGGATGGGTGGATGGGTGGGGGTAGATGGGTGGGGTGGGGGTAGATGAGTGGATGAGTGGGGGGTAGATGGGTGGGTGGGGGTAGATGGGTGGAGGGTAGATGGGTGGGGTGGGTGGGGGTAGATAGGTGGGTGGGTAGGGGTTGATGGGTGGGTGGAGTAGGGGGGGTTGTTTGATTGATGGGAATGTGGAGGGGACTTGTGTGGGAATGTATGTATGTGTGTATGCATGTATTTGTGTATGTGTGCATGTGTGAGTATGTAAATGTATACATATATATATATATATATATATATATATATATATATATATATATATATATATATATATATATATATATATATATATATATATATATATATATATATATATATATATATATATATATATATATGAGTGTGTGTGTGCAAACGTGTATGTATACACGTCAAGTCACAAATACAGAACATATAAAAAAAACGGAACGCGCCAAAGGCAAACAAGTAATTGCGAAAATCATGATCAGAAAGACAAAGGCTCACAAGTCGCTTAATCATCCAGCCTTCAAGATATTCAAAAGAATCTGACTCCGAACCTGAAGGCAATTCCAAAAGGGAGTCTCACGTTATATTTGCTGAGAAGTTTCTCGTTAAAGTCGTTATTGTCACCTTTTAGTGTTATTAGAAATGGAGAAAGAAATGTGTGTTAGTCTGTGTATGTGTGTGTGTGAGAGAAAGAGAGAAAGATAGAAAGAGAGAGAGAAGCGGGATTAGAGTGTGTGAGTGAGAGGAAAAAAGAGATAGAAAAAGAGAGGGGAAGCGATTGGAAAGAGAGATGGAGTGAGTGAGTGAGAGAGAGATATAGAATAAGTGAGAGAGAGAGAGAGAGAGAGAGAGAGCAGAGAAAGAAACAGAGAAGAAAGAGAGAGATGGAGAGTGTCCTAAATCCCATTTCAGAAGCAAGTCGGTTAAGTATTCGATTAAGATACATTTCTGCAAAAATTACATAACCTTGCAAGCAATCCGCTCAACAAAGCTACAGGAAGGCAAGCTTGTTAATATCCTCATGCATTCTCAGACTTCCTCAAAATCTAATTGAAATATTCGTCGATTATCATCGTCATGTTAGAATAATTATTTAAAATTACTTCAGAATAATTCCACGAGTTGAACTAAGATAAAGTCTTAGGATTAATTTCATCACATTTCATTTATCTATTTTTTTATTTCTTTACAAACATGAGAAGAGTTGATTTACTAACCTTCATAATACAATAGATGAAAAATCCAAAAATGCCTTGTAATCATCGTTTTTATTAAGTAGGAGCTTTTGAAATATAATTTTATTTTTTCATAGTTCTTGTTCATAAGTTCATTTTTCAGCTCTTTGTATTGTAAGAGAGTTGGATTCAGATATCTTTTTACATTTATACGGAACAGGACGTGATCGACTCATCGGGGATTTATGATGTCATGATATTTTTAGTATGCTGTGGGTTGTTAAGTGGCCTGCTACAAGAGAGGCTGCAATGTGCAATACACACACGCATATATATATATATATATATATATATATATATATATATATATCCATGTCTACACTCACACACACACATACACACACACCTATACGTCCGTGTACAACGTACGTCCTGTCCTGCAATAATTAAGTATTCAATTTAGATAGGACAGCATTAAATTCACCTTTATGACTTCATTTAAACAAGTGTTAATACACGGCAGAGTGCGCGCATCAGACACCAGATCACCTTCGCTGTGTTTAAAGCTGTGTTTCGCTCCCACACTCTCATTACCATCACGAGCCTCCAACACACCGCATCACCTCGCTGCTGTGACGTCACTGTGAGTAAGATCTGGGTTACAGATCGACGAGGAGGAGAAGGAGGAGGAGGCGACACGTGGATGCTGCTTGTGCCCTACCAGGTCGTTGGAGGGGGGATGGGGGTGGGGTGGGGGGGGGGGTGCTTCGAATCTCGGTGTCTGAGGTAGTAGAAGAAGAAGGAGGAGAGGAAGATGGAGGAGAAGGAGGAAACGTTTCCAGTCATAACAACTATCACGTGGGGAGACGTCGGCCTCCCTAAACGTTCGCCACGTGGGAGAA
>BOPN01000678.1:27500-37500 GCA_017312705.2 Penaeus japonicus | reverse complement strand
CCCCGTCCAAGCTCGTGAGTTTCCACTGCCACCTAGCGGTTACTGCTATGACTAGGCACCAAGGTGGGTAAGGACCAAGCTCAGACTTAGACTTAACACTCGTAGAAACAAACTCACGAGTTGGCACACGCTGACACAGGTTGGCCTCGCCATTGAGGCCATAGCCCGGGCATAGCATCTGCTCCGCAAATCTGGCTTATCCTTATCCTTATCTTGTCCAGAGGCGCTTTGTGTCCACGCCTACGAGATTACAGTGGTGTCATCTGGTGAAAAATCTATAAACTTTAATCTGTATAGATATTGCTACAGATGTATCGGGTTCATTTATGCTTTTGGACTGTCAAGGTGATTTAAAGTCATTTTCCAGTTCTAAATTTCAAATACCTGATAAGAGAATTTTTTTTTCAATATCACAATATGAGTTAAAAAAACACACTATGTTAAATAAGGCTCCTCCCACACTGGTAGCGAGCAGGTGCGGACACGTGGAAGCAGAAGCTAGCTGGTTCTTTGGTGTGTCCTCAGAGACAAGATATATTTTTCTTTATTAATGAAAGATATAATCTCGTTCTGCTTTATATTCCTATATACTGTCACTGACCAAACGCTAGGACCGTAAGATCAAGCGAGGAATATTAGCTATCGACTCTCCGCACATTGGCTCGCACTCGCCCTCCTCATCTCCCGCGCTCTCTGCCCGCTCGCCCCAGCTCGTTGCCATTGTGGTTGTCAGTTTTAAAATCCCTCTCGCTTCCTCCCACTCGCGCCAGCCCATAGCCAGAGTGGATGACAGTGTTATATAACCTCTCTCTTCAATCTATTCCCGTCAGCCCATTGCCAGTGTGGGCGGGGCTGAAGGTGAAACGGCTTGCCAGGTAGGAAAGTTTACCTTACTCGTTCGAGAAGTATATCAAAGGAAACGAATATGTCCACTCTGTCATTTGCATATTGCACCAATATTGCTTAACTAGTATCACAGGTTCCGCTATTTAATGTCAGCCTTTCAAAATGATAATTGATCACGATGTGCAAAATGACGCGGCTTAAATAATGCAGCGTTCTTCATCAACATTTCACCATAGGTAACATTACCCTCCTGACTGAATTTATAAATATTCCAGTGCCCAAATTACACTTTATTTCAATACAGAATTTTATATCTGAATATTCATAAGGAGAAAGAAATAGCAATCTGTTTATCGCGTTACCTTCATCTGTAAAAATATTATCAACGTGTTTTGGTCTTGGAATGGTTGTATGTGTGGACGCGGTGGTTGAGATTTTGGTTTCTTGGGTGGTATCTTGGTTGATTTTTCGACTCATTGGCTGGTTTTCTTGGTTGATTTCTTGGTTGACTTATTGGTTGGTTTTATTCGTTGCCTGGTTGTGTGGTTGTTGTTTTTTCTCAGTTGGTTTCTTGACGTATTGGCTGGTGTCTTGGTTTCTCAGATTATTGGTTGTTGTTTTCTTTGGTTGATTTTTCTTCCTTTCTCGACTGGTTTTGTAGTTGGTTCCTTGATCTAATAGACTGGTTGTTTTTTTGGTTGATTTCTTGTTTGGTTTAATCGTTTCATTAATTAGTTGATTTTTGGATAACTTCTTGTTCAGTGGGTGGGTTGGCTTATTGTTATTTTTTTTGGTTGATTTCTTGCTAGTTTTTTAGGGTTTCTTGGTTTCTCGGTTGATATCTTGCCTTATCATTTTTTTTTTTTTTTGGGGGGGGGGTTCTTGTGTAATGGCTGTTCTCTTTCCCTTTTTTGGGGTTTTGGGTTTATTGGTTTGTCTCTTGTTTTCTTGGCTGGTTTGTTGTTTATCTATTAGGTTTATTAGTTTAATTATTGCTGTTGTTCCACTTGTTTTTGTGTAATTGTATTTCTATATGTTGCTTTTCTTTGTTGTTGAATACATCCATTCCCATCATATATCAATTAAATTCAAATATGATACGCTAATATATTTAACATCATCAGCATTGCCGTCATTCTTGACATTTAAGCACATGACTATACACATCCATCATCAATACAACTCAAATTAAAGGCCCATTAAAATGATGTGTAAATAGCACATGCTAGAATGAGGAGGAAGCATAACGCATAATGGTCCTTCTTGAATTATACCTTCAGGAGTTTCTGAAGCTTATATTTATTTGTTAGAAAGGGACTGACTGTCTGTTAGGGGGTGGGGGTGGGGTGGGGGGAGGGGGGCAGGTGAATGACTCATTAGTATTTTTCTTTATTTTATCATTATTACTTTTTTTTGTGTGTAGAGAGGGGGGGAGGGGGGTCGTTAGAGTTGACTCCAAGGGAATACCGGTATCTTAAGGAGGGAAACTGTGATCTTTACCATCTGGTCTTCCCTTTTTCTTTTTTTTTTTTTTAATGGCATACATTTTCGAAGGTCAAGTTAATCTTAAGGAAAGGCAGGCCAATCTGCATGCATAATGAAGCAAGTTCATTTTTACAGCCTTGTGATTTTCATTGGCGAGGCAGTTGGAATCTAATCGGAATTCTGTCTTGTGTTTAGGCTTCCTTCTTTCCCCTTTCCTTTGTATATGGATCTGTTGTCTTGTTTTCTTTATCCTATATGGGAAAAAAACAAACAAAAAAACAATTGAGATGAAGCAGCTGTCAGGCTGGCACAACCGCAATGTCATGTGGTTATTCTGTATTTATATTTTAGGTTTTAGTGACCGCACTTGATTTTAAACGACCAATATGGCTGTTTATTTATCTTTCGATCAGACAAAGAAAAACAAAAGACTTTACAAGGGCATTCGCTATGGTCGAAACGTGCAGAGGAATTGTTGCCCCTAAACGACCCGCTCGGAGTTTCCCTCTAAGATTAATTTCCTTTCACTCACTCTCGCTCTTTCTCCCTCCCCCCCCCCCATCCCCTCTCTCTTTCTCTCTTTTTCTTAATTTTTTTCTTTCTCACTTTACTTCACTTCCTACCTTTCTCTTATTTTATTTGATAATTCTCTCTCTATCTCTATCTCTCCTCCCCTCCCTTCCTTTCTCTCATTTTATTGTATAATTCTCTCTCTCTCTCATTTATCTCATTTCATTTCAAAATTCTATATCTCTTTCTTTCCCTCTACCTTTCCCCCCTCTCTTCCTCTATCTATATCTCCTGTCTCTCTCTCTTACCTTCCCTCCCTCCCTTTCCCTCATTTCATTTTCCAGACGCTTTACAGCCTCAGGTTTTCAGCATAGCTAGACTACCATAGCCTTTATTCGAGAGAAATGTGACGAGCGCTGGATATCAAAACCAATTCCATTCTCTTTGACTACGAAACATGTTACGGTGAGCGCGTAGACGCATCGCTCGCTTGTAATCCTTTATACATCAGATTTCATTATAGCAATGAAGAGGGAGGGGGGCCGGGGAGCCGGATGGAGGGAGGGAGGAGAACAAGAGGGGGGGAAGAAGGGAGGGAGAGAGGGAGGGAGAGAGGGAGGGATAGAGAGTGAGAGAGAGAGAGAGAGAGAGAGAGAGAGAGAGAGAGAGAGAGAGATGGGAAATAAAGAAAGGAAGAACGAGAGAGAGAGGGGGGAGAAAGAAAGAGAGAGAGAGAGAGAGCGGTAGCAGAGGGGAAGAGAAGGTACAATATTACGATATCAGAAGAGAAAGAAAGAAAGAACGAGTAAAGGGAGAGAAAGAGTAGGAGGGAGTGTAAGCATCTCGTAAGACGTCGTAGCAAGCGCGGGTCCCAGCACTGCCTTGGGCGACGGTAGAGACGTGAGAGAGAAACTAATCCGTTACGGCTTTTAAACCACAAAGAAGCTCGGCCAAATTCAAACTCCCTTTTGTTTCTATTTCAGACTATTTGGTAGGGATTTCTTTAAGATTAGCAGCTGATATACCCACTAAAATAAATAAAAAATAAGTGAAATAAAATGAAATAAGGAAAACCTAACACATCAGTTGACGAAAACACGAAAACAAAACAGACGCAGCTGGACATTTGCTCATCACTGTATGAACGTTCGCGAGGCTTCACGTGAAGGTCGAGGCTTCGGTCATTGTTTCGGAGGGTCTGGAAGTGAGCAACTTTTTCCAGAATCGATCTGTTGCGATGAAGACTCGCTTCTCGTTCATGTGAGTTGTCGGTTGCTCGAAAAGGTTACTTTTTTATGATCACAATGAGTTGTGGGTTTCGACTGCCATACGTTATAGGATGAGGTATATCTGGTGATTATCAAATTGATGTATGTTGAAATATGATTCTGGATTGTTTTTTTTTCTGTCTGTATCCAAATGAATTTCTCTTTCATAATGGAAATATGAATGGAAAATGCATGTGTACTTACTTGTTTACCTTAGAAGTAATAATGGACCATTATAACTTATTTTTTACAGACTATTTGCATATCAGCCTTAAAGGGAATATGGGAAAGCCTTATTTCTCTGGAGTAGCACTATTTATTAGCATAAAATATTCGCAATATCGGTGCTAAGTTTTGGGTCAAGGAAATATCGCATATTGGCACGTTTCCCGCCTATCACTCACCATTCATAAATCATTTCCCAAATCACAGGCATTATATCTGCTGGTGATTTACATTTTTACACTTTTAGGTGCGTTGCAGTCAGGATAACATTTGCACAGTTGCAACACCCAGCCGGCTGCTCCAGTTGAGACCATTCGGCCAGGTTAGTGCTTCCTATTTCAACGGCGAGCCATGGCAACTCCCAAAAGCACTCGGTTCAGAATTTTAACAGCGCCGCCAGAGGTTTACTTCACCTCTAAACTTTTGTCTGGAGGACTAGTTGTATCCCGGCCTGGGGGAAGAGAGGGCAGGGGGCGGGGGGAGGGGAAGGAAAATGGGGGGGTCGTCGCGCCCGGTGCTGTTGCAGGGACCGTGTGTCTAAACAGTTTGGGATTTATAATCGGCTGCCGTTACCCTCGCAAGAAAACGTATAAACGTCATGTCTTTCGGATAAAAAAAAGAAAAGAAAAAGAAAATCGCACTTTTTCCTCTTAAATGGGAAGGAAAACTCCATCGGACCGATTACCCCGACCTTGCAACAAAGGTCTTAGTCCTCGTGAATGGCATTTCCATACTACTCTGCTGACGTCACCCCTCCCCCATTAATGATATAATAACCCCGGTGACGCAGTGGTCTCTCCGCCCCCAGCCAGCGGCTTCCGTGGCTCGCCCTCGCTCTTTACCGATATTTCTTCCGCACACAACTTACCTTAATGCCTGTGTAACATCGAAAATCAATCGTGGGAACATTCCAAAGACGTCGTTTTGACGGTAACTCTATTCTCGACTTAGAAACTATTGAAAAGATGCGAGAACAATGTAAGCGATGGGCTCATGGGCCGCCGGCAGGTATGACATTGTGTGGTCCGCGGTTCTGGTGTTCGTATAGTATTTTTGGCCGCATTTTGGTGGAAATCCTACCAAAGCATGACATGAGCCTTCATCAGTTATATGTTCCTCTTTGGCAGCAGTTGCCATACTTCTACCCAAAAATAGCGACATCAACCCCCCTATAGGTAGAAGTCAGGATAATTGCAGTCATAAACAGGGGCGACCAGTGGCCCTTCCCTCCTCCCCCCCTCCCTCCCTCCCTCCCCAGTTTCACATCCCTCCCCTCCACCCTGCCTCCCTCCCCAGTTTCCCCCCTCCCTCCCCTCCCTGATGACCCTCGACCCATTCCGTGTCTCCCTCAGCCCCCCCCCCCCCCCCCCCCCCCCCCCCGCCGGCTCCCTTCGCCTCTGCTAATCAACTTCTGACTCCCTCATATGCTTATGATTACGTATGATTGGAAGGGTAACTATTCGGCTGTGCAACTCCTGAACCGAGGACCTCTGCGTGGGGCATGAATGTCTACGTATCATCACGCGAAGTAGTGGTAATGAGGAGAAAAGTGAAATAAAATGATAAATGATAGTCATATATAATACAGAGCTTGTTTGCTTCTGGGAAACGTGCACAGCAACTTTCGGTAAGAAGCGCATCACCTTTATAGTGCATCTCCCTCTAGACTGTCCCTGTCTTGCTTCTTATTGCTTCCTCTTCGTCAGAACTTTGCTCTTTCTACCTGCCCCACTGTATCTCGGGTGCACCCGTTACCTGCATGATATCCTTACTATATACCATTCCTTTCCCACCATTGCACACCCTGAAGGGGGAAAGCTATATTGTGCCTTCCTGTTCTTCCTTCTTCTTCTTGCTTGTTTGTCTTCTTCTCTTCTTGCTTGCCTCCTTCCCTTCTTGTCTTGCCTTTTTTCCGCCCTTTTTCTGTATCTCCCCCACGTTCTAGCACACATAGAACTGCTTTTATTCCCTAAATATAGACATGATGATATATTAGAGATGGGGAGTATCAATAGAGATACTCCGTTAGATTGGATAAGTTAACTTGATTGAAAGATCAGATAAGAAGCCTAAATGTATACGAAAATATCATTGAGGTCTGATACACAACGCAGACAGAAAAAAAAACAAAACAAAAATGTGAATAGAAATAGTTTTCCTATTCTCTATCTCTTTATCCTTCTCTGTTCCTTGTCTGTACAATCCTCTCCCCTTCTTTCACCTCTCCCCTTTTTTGTTTTCCACGCAATTTTGCCGTCTCTCCCCTTCCTTTCCCCCGAGCCTCCGCCTCCCCTTCCCCTCCCATTAGCCTCATCCTGTGTCACCATTTACTCAACTTTAATCACTTCACCATCCAGGGGCCACAGTTCACCATCCTGTAACAGCGTTTTCCTATTATCTATGAAGTTTTTCTCGTAACAGGCGTCATTCTTTTGTAGAATACTTAATATTCTATAGTACTGTTAATTAGAAATAAAAACATTTTCTACCATTGTATTTTTTATCAATGTATTTGACTATGTATCAATTGTTATTCTCTTATAAAATGCTTACTACCCACTGGCATGTTGCACTATCCTCTTGCCCTCACCATCCTATGTTGGTGTTCGCACAACACTTACCCCTTGCTGCAGAATAGCCCAGAACCATGCAATCATCTATATCACTTTTCTGAAAACGACCTGTCTATCCGAATATTAAATTGCATCCTACTTGTTTTTTTTCACAAAATTTCGTTTTGTTCATTATGGGCTTCGTTCATATACACGTTTGTTTGTTTTATGTAACATGTAACATCAACGTGACATTAGAAAGTTCGTAACGAGGGAAGTCCAGACGTCACGCAGAGATTTTCGTTCTCCTTCGCCACAGCAGTTAAACCTTCCCTCCTTTTTGCAGAGCTAACAGTGTATCCGGCAAGGGGCTAATTGCATCGGTAATTTTGGGAGGAAAAGGGTTGGTCTTGAGCACTTTACGAAATGCAGCAGAGCATTGTTTGCTCGCTTCTGCTGCTTCTGCATCACTAACAAGGGTTACTGCGCTAAGTACATCTTCTTTTCCGCTCTGGAATTTTTCTTGTTGTGTTTTTTTTTTTCTTTTTTTTTCGCTGTTGCAAAGGAGGCACTCTCCTCCCCGCCCGTTCTCTCCCCGACGAAAACCCATCATTCTCTCTCTGATTCTGCATAGTCCGTCGACTAAAAAAAAAAAAAAAACGAAATCCACACGGAAAATAAAATCACACGATCTGTTTGCTGTCTGTTCGAAAACAGATCCCATGTACCTGCTAAACCAATTATCACTTTTCAGCTATTGTAACAAAAGCTTCTTAAAAAAAAAGAAAAAACTTGTTAAGCTGATGAGCATAAGCTGCCCGGGTACAGCATATTGCCTGGACGCTGCCTGGAGCTCCGTTAACAGGTACTGGCCCCCGTTATATTGTTGTCTTATCCTTTTGCTATTAGCTCTCTAACTAATATTAAGTCGCTTGTATAACCCTTTCAGCGCGACGTATATTGTTTGCAAGGGAGTCTCAATGTCTAAACTCTCTCGTCATGTCTTCTTTGTCTTTATTCTTTGCATTGTTTATTTTGTCCCCTCTGTCTATCTTTCGGTCTGTCTTTGTCTGTCTGTCTGTCTGTGGCTCTGATTCTATCTAAGTATTTGTTTATTAATTTATCTATAATATGTGTGATAGTATTTGGCAATAGTGTGAAAATAGTATGATGATGATGATATTAACGATTATAATGATGATAGTAATAATTATAATGGTGATTATGATGATGATGATGAAGATGGGGAGAATGATGATAATGATAATGAAAGTAATGATAATGATGACAATGATAATGAAAGTACTGATAATGATAATGAAAGTAATGATAATGATGATGATGATACAAACAATAGAATTAATACAACATAACAATGATAGTAATGATAACAATGGTAATGATAATAATGATAAAACTGATGATAATGAGAATGATAGTAGCCATAATGTTCATGATAGAATGATAATAATCGCACACACACACACACACACACACACAAACACACAAACACACACAAACACACACATACACAAACACACACACACACACACACACACACAAACACACACAAACACACACACACACATACACACACAAACACACACACACACACATACACACAAACACACAAACACACACACACACATACACACACACACACAAATCCACACACATCCACACCCGAGGAACAGAAATATAACTTATTTTCCCCTCGCCTTCAGACAAGACACGCCCTAAGGCACGCCCACCAGAAGCTGGTCACTTCAAACTAATTAGAACTTTCAATGCGCTGAACTCCATTGGCTGACAGAACCGCGTAAATATATGTATATATATATATATATATATATATATATATATATATATATATATATGTGTGTGTGTGTGTGTGTGTGTATGTATGTATGTGAATATGCATATATATTGTGTGTGTATACATATATATATATATATATATATATATATATATATCAAGGGAATCAAGCTTAAATCTAACTTTGATCCCCTCTTTCCAATTCTACCTTTCTGGAAGATTGTACGCCGACTTAAGTCTTTTTGTATGGATCTTTTGATAACTGTGACTCCCGCGTTTTTATTTATATATATATATGTATATATATATACACACATATACGTACACACAAAATGTCATTTTAAAAAATCATAATCCCTCATTATTTATTCATTTATCTATTCATTCATTCATTTATCTATCTATCTATCGATGGATCTATTTCAGCTTTAGGAGACATAACTCTCCTGCTCGTCTCTTGCTGTGTAATGCTATTCGACAGTGAGCAGTATTGATAAATATGTTCGTTTAGCTACTCTCTCAGATCTCTTCGCTGTGTTCAGAGGAGTTCAGGGAAAGCTTAATGTCTTTTTTCGAAGTATCAGCTTTAAGGGTCAAAATCAGAGAATATCATATCGTTGTTATTGTTGTAGTTGTTTTTATCATTATTATCCTTGCTATGATCATAAGCATCATTATTATTATCTTTACTTTTATATTTATTATCGTTAGCATTATTAGCATTATAATTTTTGTTATCACTACTGTTATTTTCTATTATTTTCTTATTTTCTTATCATGAACATTACTATCATAGTTACTATCATTATCCTGATTATTTTAATTGTCTTTATCGGCTTCGTTATAAACCTAAACGGAAGGTAATTTTACACACGCATCATCATGTAAAAACAAATTGTAAATTGTTTTAAATCTATGATTTATAAGAACAAATCTGCATATCTAAAACTTATCCATCTGCCTATCTAACTATCTATCAATGTTCAAAGTAGTAAGAGAATTTTGATACTTCGAACATTAGAATTTAAGAAAGACCTATCTGTGCAAAACTCCCGTAAGTACATGTAAATAACACAGCTCTCTTGCTGAATTCGCGCCAGCCCGGAGTGAGCTTGCCAGCCAGCTTTCTCGCATTCCCAGTGACTGCAATTTACGACGAACTGCTTCTGGGCTAAATGGCAAAAGCAATCCACAAGTCTGGCTCTGAGGAAGACATCAACAACGGCCCGCTTGGCACCCTCTTCCTCGCACCCGGTCTTCTGAGGAACTTGCCTGGACACACGTACACACATACGCAC
>BOPN01000678.1:10000-12500 GCA_017312705.2 Penaeus japonicus | reverse complement strand
TTAATGCGATATGTAAGGTTCGGGACGACAGCTAAACCAATTGCAGGTCATTGAAAAAAAAAAAAAAAAAAAAAAATATATATATATATATATATATATATATATATATATATATATATATATATATATATATATATATATCTTCTAAGACGTGCAGATCAAAGGAGATTACATGAAGCTTACCCTTATTGGGGCCAATTCATCATATATACACAAAGAAAAGATAACCGAGTGTAGAACAATTAAATAATATACCTTAGATAGAAAGATGATTAAGCCAGGAAATGTATGATAAATGTTTATACGTATAACGTATAACGATAATAACAACAACGGCAATGATAATGATAATGATGATAGTTAGGATAATAATGATGATAATGATAATAATAATAAAATTACAAATAATGATGATTATATCAATGATAACAACCATAAATATGAATACAATAATGATACTGATAATGATGATAATAACAATGATAATAGCAATGAAGGTAATATCTATAATAAGGATAATGTTAATAATCATATTAACAATAATAATAATGATAATGACAACAAAAACAATACAAATAATGATTAAAAAGCAATAATGATTCCGATAAAAATAACAAAAAACTACAATGACATAAAGACAATCATCAAAGTAAAATAAGGAGTACTGCAACATCGGAGTAGAAGTGCAAGTGGAAGGCACCGATCCATACAATAACAATAAATGTCTTTCACATAGACAATATAAATGGAAGGTTGTTCTACCCGCTACTACCCACCAGGCTTGTGAATTCTACCATCCACTAGGCTTGTGCTACCATACATCAGCTTTGTGCTACCATCCACCAGGCTTGTGCATTCTACCATCCACCAGGCTTGTGCTGCTATCCATCAGCTTTGTGTTACCATCCACCAAACTTGTGCATTCTACCATCCACCAGGCTTGTATATTCTACCTTCCACCAGGCTTGTGCTACCATCCACTAGGCTCGTGCATTCTACCATTCATCAAGGCGTGTGCATTCTACCATCCACCAGGCTTGTATATTCTACCTTCCACCAGGCTTGTGCTACCATCCACTAGGCTCGTGCATTCTACCATTCATCAAGGCGTGTGCATTCTACCATCCACCAGGCTTGTATAATCTTCCATCCACATGGCTTGTACAATCTACCATCCACCAGGCTTGTATAATCTTCCATCCACATGACTTGTACAATCTACCATCCACCAGGCTTGCATAATCTTCCATCCACATGGCTTGTACAATCTACCATCCATCAGGCTTGTATAATCTTCCATCCACATGGCTTGTACAGTCTACTATCCACCAGGCTTAAATGATCTTCCATCCACATGGCTTGTACAGTCTACCATCCACCAGGCTCGTGCAATCTTCCATCCACATGGCTTGTACAATCTATCATCCACCAGGCTTGTACAATCTACCATCCACCAGGCTTGTACAATCTACCATCCACCAGGCTCGTACAATCTACCATCCACCAGGCTCGTACAACCTACCATCCACCAGGCTTATACAATCTACCATCCACCAGGCTTGCACAATCTACCATCCACATGGCTTGTACAATCTACCATCCACCAGGCTTGTACAATCCACCATCCACATGGCTTGTACAATCAACCATCCACCAGGCTCGTACAATCTACCATCCACATGGCTTGTACACAGTGTTGACGAAAATGAAAACATATGGATTTTGTTCATTTCGCTTCATCATATATTCTTATAAAGTAATTATCCCAGTTGTTGGTGTCAATGCTGGTGCCAATGCTGGTGTCAATAGCGTGGTTATTCTCCCGCTATTACTGGCATCCTCATTAGCAGTTACATCGTGTCAATTATTTGATGTTGAAACGATTTTCAATATTGCAGGCAACGTTGGCGTAATATACAGTAGCGCAGATCTTTTATGTTGCAATTTCGTATGGTATCAGTATTCATTAATGCTATTGTTGTTATTAATGATATCGTTATCTTTTTTTGTTGTGATTATCATTGTTCTGTATCGCTATCATTATTATTACTATTATTACTATCATTATCTTATCATCATCATTATGATTGTTGTGATTATCATCATTATTATCATTATCATTGTTATCACCATTATCATTATCGCTATCATTATCATTATTATCGCTATCATTGTTATTACTATTAGCAATATCATTATTATGATCATCATCATTATCATTATCATTGTCACCATTTTCATTATTATAAAAATAAAAGTATCACCATTGTTGGTATTACCATTATTATCATCATTAATATTATCATATTATCATGATTACCGTCACGAATACAATTATCATGTAAATCACCATTTAATCAAGAACTCTTATCATATTCATTATGGTCACCATCATCATATTATCGTTATCATCACTGTTAATACTATCACTATATATTATAATTCACTCGACAACAAACACTATATGTATTACAGCGCACAAAGAAATCCTGTTTGAGAC
>BOPN01000677.1:374945-382445 GCA_017312705.2 Penaeus japonicus | reverse complement strand
GCCAAAAAGATATATATGTGAGGGAGGAGGGCGGGGTTAGGCGCCAAACGTTCATGACACGAGAAAAATTCCTTCGTCACTTGCTGTTTTCTGATTTCGTTTTTCAATAACAATGATGATGATAACGATGATGATACATATGATAAGGATGATGATAATGATAATAGTAATAGCAATGATATTGTTAATGATATTGTTATTGTCATTATCTTCCTTATAGTTATTGCCATTGTCATCACTACTGTTATTATCATTGCTAATATCATCATTATTATTATTATTACTCATTATTATTATTATTATAATTATTACCATTATCATCATTGTTACCATTATCATTATTATCGTTATCATATTCTATGTTCCCCATACGAAACAAAAATCAGAGGAGGAGTTGGAGAAGAAGAAGAAAAAAAAGGAGACGAAGACGAAGGACACAGAGAAGAAGAAAAATAAGAAAAAGAAGAAGGAGAAGAAGAGTTAGAGAAAAAAGAAAACGTAGAAGTAGAAGAGTGACAAAAGCAGAGACCGAGGGATCAAAGTGTTTATGCCTGCGTCACAAACCCGTCGTTTCGTAAGCACAGTCGCACCAAGCACATAAGTCGTCGTGTCTAATTTAGGATTTCTTTCATTCCGAGACCCGAGTGAATCGCATGAATGCCTGAACACGAGGCTGCATGCCGAGGACGCGAGAGTGAAGTGAGGGCGTAGTTATTTGACTTAAGGACGCTCTGAGACGCGTTTTTGAAACTCTCCGTCTCCTTCTCCTTCTTGTCACCTATTCTCTCTCGTTTATTATGTCCCTCTTTATTCTTATTCTTATCCTTGTTATCTTTAATTCTCTGTTTTACCATTCTTCTCTGCCTTTCCTTATTCTTCTTAATACTATCATTATCTTCCACTCTTTAATTATCGCTCCCTTTCTTTCACTATCTTCCATTGCCTTCCGTATTCTTGTTATCAGTTCTCTTCTTTTATCCTTCTCTCTGCCTTCAAACACACTGCACGGACGAAGATCACTCGTTGACAACCATGTGTATTAAAAATAATCACTTCTTGTCCAAGGTTTTCCTATTCACTTTTTTCATGTTCACTTTCTTTCCACAATAATGACAATAGTAGTAAAAAGAGATAATCTAAAAATAATGATAATAATGACACTGACAATAATAATGTTGATAGTAATATTAATAATGATAATAATTATAATAGTAATAACAATAATAATGATAATGATAATAATGATAATAATGGCAATGATGATAATGATAACAATGTTAATGATATTTATAAGGATAAAGATAATGATAACAATGATTATGATATTGATTCTGATAATAATGATAAATTCAATGATAATGGTAATGATTATGATTACAATAATAATCATTACAATAATACAATGATTATAATGATGATTGTTATCATCATTTATATAATTGTGACTATTTTTATCATTGTCATTATCACCATCATCATTAATATCATCACTTCATTCGTTGCCTTTTAACTCGCCACTTCCTTTAACTCGCCCTTTCTTTTAATTCGCCACTTCTTTTGACTTCCTCTTTATTCAACTGCTCACTTCATTCTTCACTCAACTGCTTACTTCATTCTTCACTCAACTGCTCACTTCATTCATCTCGCCACTTCTTCAAAAATCGCAATTCATTCTGCTCGCCTCTTCATCTAACTTTCTAAATCAACCCACCGCTTTACTCTTCGCAAACTCACTTCCTTTCTTCCATCTCTCTTCCTCCTTTCTCTTTGTTCCTTCTCTGTCCGCAGGAGTCTTGTCTTGAAAGGAAAAAAAAAAGAATTTATCTCCCAAGTTTTGAAGGATATGCTGATGTAGGAAGCGTTCCGGCAATACAGGGCGAAACCTTTTTTCTTGCAAGGGCTTGTCTTCGCTTTTTTACTTGCGGGAAACTAATGGTAAAAGGCCCCTGGTCTATGCATGTGTGTGCATTCAACTACATTTGCAAAAACACTTTAACAAGAACAAATATATACTTAGGTTTGCGCACATACATACGTTCTCACTCACCCACACTCTCTCCCTTTCCCACAAACATACACACTCTCACCTTCTCTCTCTCTCTCTCTTACTCTCTCTCTTACTCTCTCTCTCTCTCTTTCTCTCTCTCTCTTTCTTCTCTCTCTCTTTCTTCTCTCTCTCTTTCTTCTCTCTCTCTCTCTTTCTTCTCTCTCTCTCTCTTACTCTCTCTCTCTCTCTCTCTCTCTTTCTCTCTCTTTCTTCTCTCTCTCTCTCTTTCTTCTCTCTCTCTCTCTTACTCTCTCTCTCTCTCTCTCTCTCTCTCTCTCTCGCTCTCTCTCTCTCTCTTTCATAGACAAACGTACATCCGAAAAGTATATAAACCCACTTACTCAGAATTATTAGTCACAGACACAGACACGTACATCAGGAAGCACACGAACTATCAAATTATATCGAGCTTCGAGGGTTTAAGTCAAGGATCTCGAATTAATTTGTTCTTTGTGAGTTCATATCAAATAACTGTTTACGAAGCCTCCAAGAGCATTAGAGAATCATGAATATTTTAATGTGCAATCTAATAAGCATCACGTTGTGTACGAAGAAAAATAACTAGGAAAGTAATAAGATACCATTTTGTCTCTTTCTCCTTCCTTCACTGCCCTCATCTTCTACCCTTCCCTCCTCTCTCTCTTTCTATTTTTTTTTCTCTCTCTCCTCCCCCTCTCTCTCTCTCTCGATTTTATCCTTTGTTATACTATTTTCTCCCGTTCGTGTTTGGTGGCCCATAATCCGAAAACTCTAAATGCTAATAAGTCTAAATAAGACTTCATTTTTATGCTTTGCATTTGTAATGACTAAGAAAATCAGATTTCCTTGATTATGTACCTATGAGGAAATTCTGCTCGCATTTTCACATTTTGAATATGTATGTGTATGTATGTTTGTGTGTAAAAGAAAGGTATTAATGAGACTGAATATCTAAAACACGCAAGAGATGTATTTGACGCGTTTCGACGGAGGTCTTTCTCAAAAATACATAACAAGTGAAAACATAGAACGAATATATATATCAAATGAGAGCTGATGGTTCACCTGACTCTCCTGACCTGTGTATGGTTTATCCGCATAATTGATGCTGCCGCGACCTTGGACAGTTTAAATCTCCCCGACGCGGTGTTCATATTTTCTGTCGTCGCGATGTATGCAGCTTCCATAACTTTACGCCTTTGCTTTTGCAATCCTTTGCTTACGATTTTCGCTTCCTTCCAATCTGGTAGATGTCCCGCCTCATCTACGTGTGCCACCATGGCGTTGGAAGTCCTGTGGTGACGGATGTCTGCTCGGTGCTCGGTCATCCTGGTGTCGAAACCACGTCCTGTTTCGCCGTAATACGCTTTTTCGCATGTACTGCAGGGGATACAGTAAACGGCACTGTCGGGGTTGTTTGTGAGCGGTTTCTTGTGTCTTGCCAAATCTCCTATCTTTACGCCGGACGTGTTTGCTATGTTCACGTTGGTACCGAAGTACCTGCTGATAATCTCGGAGATATTACACTGAGGCAGTATCAAGAAACCTGAGGGTGCTGCACGATCGTTTTCTGTTCTGGTCATGATGTTCTCCGCTTTCTTTCTGAGGTTTAGCAAGAAACCTCTGGGGTACCGGTGTTTTACAAAGGAGTCTATTATGTATTTCATTTCATCCTCTAAGAATTCAGGGCTGCAAATCCTTAGTGCCCTTAGGAAGAAACCTATGACTACCCCTGACTTTGTTTTACTGCTGTGGGCGGAGTAGTAATGGATATAATCATCTTTATTAGTCGGCTTCCTGTATACAGAGAAACGCAGGCCGTCGTCGTCACGATGGATCAGAGTGTCTAGGAAGGGTAGCTTCTGACATTCTTCTTCCTCTACGGTAAATTGAATTTCATCATGGACGGCGTTCAGCAGCGTCAGCGTTTGACGTAAGCACGTTCTTCTGGGGACGACGACCAGGACATCATCTACGTAGCGTAGCCATGTTGAATGCCTGCCAATTATGTCTCTGAAGTGGTCTTTCGCCAGAGTTTCCATGAAGAGGCAGGCCAGAACCGCGCTTAATGGGGAACCCATAGCTAGACCGCTGGTTTGTCGGTATTCCTCTCCTGCAAATTCGAAGGACCCGAAATTCACGCACAGCTTCACGAGTCGCATAAAGCCACGCTTGGGCAGATCGCACCATCCGTGGGAACATTGGTGAATAGGGCCTTGACATCGAAACTCGCCAACTTTTTGTTCTTATATATATATATATGTATATATAATATATATAATATATATATATATATATATATATATATATACATATATATAAATATATATATATATATATATATATATATATATATATATATATATATACATATATATATATATATATATATGTATATGTATATATATATGTATATATATATTTATATATATATATATATATATATATATATATATATATATATGTATATATATATACATATATATATATGTATATATATATATATATATATATATATATATATATATATATATATATATACATATATATATCGATATATATAGATATATATATATATATATATATATATATATATATATATATATATATATATATATATATAGATGAATATATATATATATATATATATATATATATATATATATATATATATATATATATAGATAGATAGATAGACAGATATGAAGACAGACAAAAATATAAATCAACATACACAAAGATTGATACAAAGATATGTACATATATATATATATATATATATATATATATATATATATATATATATATATATATATATATAAATGTGCATATATATATATGTATATATATATATATATATATGTATATATATATATATATAAATATATGTATATATATATATATATATATATATATATATATATATATATATGTATGTATATACATATATATAGAGATAGATAGATAGATAGATAGGTAACATGGAAGCACATTTACATACAATCGTCTGCCCTCTAAAGCCTTCCCTTATCTGCCCACCTGATGGTGCCATGTCCTCCTCCTCCTCCTCCCGCAGCGACGCGCCTTCTCTCCGGCGACGACGATGACCTCTTCCGCAAGAAGGGGGCGGCGGCCCCTGTGCTGCGGTTTCCGGCCCGGAGGTACTGCGGCGTCGTGGCCGAGGACACGCCCGTCGGCTCCACGCTCGCCACCTTCGCCGCCTCCCACAGAAGAGGTAAGGCTTTTAGTCACTGACCGATTGTTGGAATCCTCTCGCCGGGAACCAGTTGCTTCCCCGGACGCCCTTCCTGTCGCCAAACTTGTGTCAACAGGTGGAATCGACGCCGGTTCACTGGAATGGGAAATTTGTCTCCTTTGGGTTGAAGACTGGAGCGGTGCCGTGGGCATGAAAGTGACTTGAATTTCTAGTTCATTGCTGCCGAGTGCCCACAGGAATTGTCTGTAAAAGCTTGCTGTCACTGCTCTGCTAAGAGCACATAGATAATTTCTATGATGGTTGTAAGGCATCTGCTTAGACAATTCTTTTAGTGGGTCGCGTGGTCTATTGGATTAGCACCCGGGTCTGTCACTCTGATGGCTCGGGTTCGAGTCCCGGTCAGGGAGGTAAAATTTGTATTAATATATATATATATATATATATATATATATATATATATATATATATATATATATATATATATATATGAATATGAATATATATTATATATATATGTCTATGTGTGTGTGCGTATGTGTATCTGTGTCTGTATGTGTGCTCATATATGTATAGATAGATAGATACAGATATACCTCTTCATGATTTCATTGCACATTGCCGTCACGACAATGTTCCTGAGCAAAACAAGCCAAAACAAGTATTCAGAAAAAATCATGTCAAAATATTTAGTTTCAGTGCACTTTGTGTGGCAAGTTGGAATTCGCTGTATAATTGCCCCCAACTATTATTGAGGAACAAAGGTAAACTGAATTTCCTCAAGGATGCCCTTCAATTATCAGCAATCAAGATAAATTAACTTTAGTCCTCGGAGGAATATGGAACAACAGCAGCGCCTGTCAAAGCTGCTCGGGATTCTGCTCGGAGTCACTTCACAAGAAGATTCAAGAATCTCTCTCACTTATTACCTTCATCTTTATTGAATGTAGTTTTATCTAAGGTGCTCTTCTGAGGAAAGAACTTGTTGGGTTTCAGCTGTAGAAATGACGGCTACGCGATATGTGACTCTAACCGGAAAGTATTTTGGGTGTGGGAAGAAAACTCATCGTCCAGGAGTGAAACTGGAGGGATTTTTGTATCATTTCAATAGAAAAGGTGTCTTTTTTCACTTTTTCTTTTCTATTCTACGTCTTACTTTCCGTTATGAATTTATATAATACTGCGATGACAAAATATTTTTTTTTCCGAGAGGAGATAAATCGTTCGTTGATCATGCATACTCATGTCATATGCATTAGTCTTTTCAACGCCGGTGCCTAAATTGCAAGAGATCTCGTATATATCTTCATAATGCATTGTAAAATTAGCCTTTATGACATCCAATTAAAATAATTGAAATTAATGCTTCGTCTCCTCGTGTGATTATATTGCAATCATACTAAATATCAGTAAAATATTGTCAAGTGATAGATTTTAGAAAATTATATATATATATATATATATATATATATATATATTATATATATATATATATATATATATATATATATATATATATATATAAATATATGTATATATATGTATATATATACATATACACACACACACACACATATATATATATATATATATATATATATATATATATATATATATATATATATATATATATATATATATATATATATATATATATATATATATATATATATATGTATGTAAATATATATATATATATATATATATATATATATATATATATATATATATATTCATATATATATGTATATCATATATATATATATATATATATATATATATATATATATATATATATATATATATATATATACATGAATATGTATATATATATATATATATATATATATATATATATACATGTGAAATGATGATGATGATGATGTGGTAGTGTGTGATGATGATGATGATGTGTGTGTGTGTGTGTGTGTGTGTGTGCGTATGTGTATGTATATGTGCAGTCACGCACACACACAGTTACACACACACGCACACACACACACACGTAATAATAATAATAATAATAATAATAATAATAATAATAATAATAATAATAATAATAATAATAATAATATACATACATATATGCAAACATACATACATATATATATATATAATAATAATAATAATAATAATAATAATAATAATAATAATAATATAATAATAATAATAATAATAATAATAATAATAATAATAATAATAATAATAATAATAATAATAATAATATATAATAATAATAATAATAATAATAATAATAATA